>CAUOFW020002589.1:0-46612 GCA_963454935.2 Ilex paraguariensis
AAAAATGTGCCAACCTTCCGAAATGAGTGTCAACCTTTCGAAGAAGTTGCACACTGATTCCTTATTCTGTGAAGAGTACGAAGGCCTTCCGGAAGGTTTCACTCGCTGTTTGACAATTTTTCTTGTCTGTCCAGACCTTCTGGAAGGTTTTGCTGCGACCTTCCGGAAGATTTTGTCCAGAATTGTCTGTTTCACCTGTTTTTCATTTTCAATTCTTCTAAAACATTTCCAAACTCACTCCCAACATGTAAAATATAGTTTTGTATATTATACATTGTACATACAAGTTCTATCACACTTGATTTATACATTTACATATCAAAACGTAGTTTTTAACAAAAGTTCTACAAAACTTCATTTCAAAAGCCACAAGTCGGCTCTTCTTCACCCTCGAGGCCCCGGGTGTGAGTCCTCCACCGATACAAACCCTGCACCTAAAATGTTTCCAGTATAGGGTGAGCCAACGTCCAGTAGAATGTTTCCTACAAAAGCTACTCCCCAACCTAAGTGTTATGCAATGTTAACATGCAACATTTTTCAACAATAATCATTCCAACCAAGTTTTAATGCAAATCAAAGTTGGAATCTAACATATCATGCCACAAAATGAAATGATATCATTCATGCAATTTACCGAAGTCTTTCCCGACTCCACAACACATGCAATGCCAATGTGTATAAAACCGAGTTTTCTAGCTTCGGCCGTTTACTTTCACCTCATGCTATGCAGTGAGTATCAAATTGGGCTTTCCAAGCTCCCGCCATTTGTGTTACACAACCAATGACTATTTAAAATCTCCGAATATCTCTTGGGGTGAGTATTTATGGATTTCCACCAATGGTCACCCAACCGACACGAAATTCATGGACTTCCACCAACAGTTCCGCGTATATCAACACACTTTATGAGCTCTTATACCAACGGAAGTGTGTATCCAAAATACCGAGCCTCTCACCCGAGGGATAGTTTACCTCTTCTTGCTAACCCCGACCCAATTCTTTTTCATGCAACTGTGTGACTAAGCCGAATTTTCAATCCAACTATCCCCAAGCCCACACATTATCCACCTACGTGGTGTTTGATGCCAACCATACACCCACACCCATAAAATGCGATGTCTCCGTGCATATGCAATGTAATGTGTCATTGTCATCTCAATGTCATACCCACGTTATGAATGTCATATGAGCAACTTTAACCACATGTATACATATATCATGCTTATCATCATCAATTTCACCACAATGTCAATATATCAGTAATTCAATTCCAATAATAATTCACAAGCATGTCAGTACATAACATATGCTAACAATATACTTAATTTTCAAGGCACAAAATAAACACATAACATGCCCACATAACACCCAAATTCTATGGATCATATTGAGTCAAATTTACAACCCATTTCGAGGTAAAATTTTATTTTACCAAATTTCAATACCCATTTCACCAATTCCACATCCATAGACAAGTGATATGTATCTCTATCAACCTACCTATTACATACAACATCCTAGGTTGTAAAATAAACCCAAGTAAGAGAAACTCAACCTCTTGAAGCATAAAAAAGACGTATGGAAGCTCCAAGACTTCTACTCGAACTCTAATCCAAGCCTTCCCAAAATTTCATTTTTCAACCTTCGGTGAAAACCTTCGATTTTGGTACGTAGGCATAGCCCTCAACGAGGAGACCCACTTTAACTCTTGGCCCGAGTGGATTTGAGCGATGGAATGTTGTAGATTGTAGAAAGAAGGTGAGCTTATTCCCTCTTTTCCCTCTCTTCTCTATCGGCTAATGGCTGGACAAAAGAATGGGAAAAAATCTGATTTTTTTCCCTATTTATATTTCTTAATACTTGGTCCACAACGCGCCACACGACTCTAATTTCTCTGAGTCCGTTTTCGTCCCGAAACGATTAAATTTTGTCCTGGTTTAAGTTCAAATATTTTTATTTTTAACTTACCTTAAATAATTTTCCAACTTTTAAATTTTTTTATCAAAAATTTCGTTTTTGGGTCACCCGAGACTCGACTGTCTCGTAAAATGCAAAAAATTTGACTATCTCAAAATTCGATGAAATTTGACAGGGCAACTAGATTTCGCGAGATGAATCTAACGGTGAGGTCCGTTTCGTCATCCGAGATCTAGAAAAATTTAGGTTTTTAACCTGTAATGTAACGACAATTTATCGTTTTGCTCTTTTTGTAAAAAGTTTAAATTTATCGGATTTTACACATCGTCAGCCACCATCCATCGCGAGTCTAGGTCGCTGTTGGAATTTTCTCTGGGTAGCTAGGGCTTTGTTCAGGTGAAGAAGATATACTGCCAAAATTTTGAAATTACAAAATCAACCCCAAAAGTTTCAGAATCATAGAACATCCCCAGAAGATCTAAAAAATTACAGAATCACCTTAGAATTCTAATAAATTCCAAAAATATCATCCATAAGTTCCCGTATTGTAGAAACATCCCAATAGATTCAGAAAATTACAGAAACATCTTCCCAAAAGTTTTAAAAATTATAGAAACACCCCAAAAATTTTCAAAATTTGTAGAATCATCCTCTCAATTGTCAAGTATCCTCTTGAAAATGCATATAATACCAGGTACAAGTTCTCTTCGTTGAGAATTGGTAACTAGTATTTATATTTGTTGGAAAGTCAAATAAATAAATAAATACCTCAACTTTCTCTATTTTTTGTTCCCACACACCACCTTCATAACTTAGCTTGCCCAATTTCTTGTTAAAAATCATTGTTGCTTGTCTCACGTTTATTTGAGTTTCTTCACAATAAGCTTGTTCTCGTGTGTGACTATTTGCAATGATTTATACTTGATTTAATTTTTAGTTTAGTCGGCATTTTACATTAGCCCAAATTTTACATCACATTCACTATGACCCTTCGAGAGCTTTCAGAGTCCCATACTACACTGGAACAAAATTTAAGACCCTCACCATTGATATGACCGACACTAAATAATCAGTCGACTTGTTACGTGAGGAAGTTAAAGGAATGGGTCAACAATTTTCTCAAGTTACTGCTCAACTAGCCCAATTGACTAAGTTTATGGAAAAACGACCAATAGAGTTTGACCAGGGTGAGTCACCAGTTTCACCTAAGTGCAGATAGACACGCCATGTTAGGCACATGCCTGTCCCGATAGATCCTACTGATCATGTCAAGGTGTCCTACCCATTCCGCAGGTAGCTCAGGGGATCTGAGTTCAGTGTCCAGATAAGAAGCCACCTCCTAATACCATTTTTAACGAAACATAAGTCGTAGGAATTTTCAGAAAAATCCCGCTAAGGTAGTCATGTTTGACTATTCAGCAGAAGGTGATATGGATGGTTATCGTGAGTCTTTTTTACCACGTGTTCAAAACCATAGGCCTCCCCCTCTACGTTACCATAATCCTCAACTTAGGCATGTCCACAAAGAATATAGGAATATCATACAAAGAGTCAAAGTGGATGCTCCTAATTTTGATGGTAGGTTAGATCCTATTATTTTCTTAGACTAATTGAATGAAATGGATGACTATTTTGATTGGTATGATATGTCTGACGACCATCGGGTTCGTTTTGCCAAAATGAAACTCATTGGTACAACTAAGAGATATTGGCAGGGAGTCCAACGAGACCAAGAGCGCTTAGAGGGACAATCCATTACTTTATGGACTGAGATGAAACAAAGATTACGAGATAAATATCTTCCTAGTTACTATAAGCGTCAACTCTTGGACAAGTGGATGAACTTGCGTCAATTGACCTCGAGTGTGACTAATTACCTAGCTTGATTTGAAGAGCTCTTTATGAGATGTGACATAAAGGAAGAGCCTTAGGTAACAGTTACAAAATTCATTAATGGCTTGAGACCTAAGATTAAGAGAGAGATTAACTTATACTCTCCTGAAATGTTGAGGAAGCATATTATAAAGCCTTAGAGATTGAACAATACCTTAGGCCACCCTTTCAGTGTCGCATGTCTTCTCAAACTAGAGAATCTCAACCTTCAAGGTCAGTCTCATTTGATCAGTCTCGAGGCATCCCCTAGTCAGGGCCTGTCACATCCAGGGGTAACAATTACCTCAACTTAAGAGGTAATACCACTAGGGGTTGAGATTCTACACTCACGAATTCTCGCCAGGATAGTTCTTCCACAGAGTGTTACTGTTGTCATGCCAAGGGTCATATTGCTTTACAGTGCCCTCTGCGTACCTTGATCATTGACTAGGGGTTAGAGAATTTACTTGACAGAGAGGATGTTGACCAAGAAGTTGATCTTTTAGATGAGGAACCCCTAGAGTTACTAGAGGAAGGTAAGGAAGAGTGGCAGACCGATGACACCCGTGTCAATGTGATGCGATGCATTTTATCCACCCCTTCAGGCACAGAAGCATGGAAACGCACCAACATTTTTTCATACTCTAGTCCGATGTGGGGGTCAAGTTTGCAAGGTCGTCATTGATAGGGGAAGTTCATTGAATGTCATCTCTAAATCAGTTGTAGCTCAGTTACAACTTAAGCTAGAGACACACCCACAACCTTACAAGGTTGCATGGGTTGACAAGACCTCCTTATCAGTCAGTCACATAGATGTTTGGTCCCTATTTAGATGGGTGACTATTCAGATCATATATGAGATGATGTCTTACCTATGGATGTCACTTATGTCTTGTTGGGTCATCCATGACTTTTTGATTTAGATGTGACAAATTATGGGAGGAAAAATACCTATGTTTTTAAGCATAATGGGAAAACCTTTAAATTAAAACTTGCAAAACCCTCAGAAGGTAATAATTTAAAGCATAGGTTATCTTCTCCAGTAATTCACAAGAAAAAATTCACATCTTGACCCATAGGAAATTTGAAAAAGAGAGAAAGAGTTTGGTATAGTGATAGCTCTAGTTGTCAAAGAAGTTGTCCAAAGTTCTTTGGAATCTAAAGAAGATCTTTTGCCTAAGGTTGATAGTCTATTGAGAGAGTTCCATGATGTGATTCCTGAGAAATAACCCGATGAGTTGCCACTAATGAGAGATGTTTAGCATGTTATTGACTTAGTTCCAGAATCTTAGTTGCCTAATTTTTCCCATTATCGTATGAATCCCACTGAGCGTAATGAACTCCAATGGCAAGTAGATGGACTGTTGCAAAAAAGGGTCTGTTCGTCATAGTCTTTGTCCATGTGTTGTCCTTGCTTTGTTGACCCCTAAGAAAGATGACTCTTGGAGCATGTGTGATTGTCTAATGCACCTAGCACATTTATGAGGGTTATGACTCAGATATTGTGTCATTTCCTAAGAAAATTTGTGGTGGTCTATTTTGATGACATCTTGATCTATAGTCGGTCTAAAGAAGAGCACTTGGATCATCTTCGACTAGTTTTGTAGACATTACAAGTGGAAAGATTCTATGCAAACCTTAAAAAATGCTCCTTTATGCAATCTTAAGTGTTTTTTCTTGGATTTTTTATTTCTACGTAAGGTATTGCAGCTAACCTAGAGAAAATTCATGATATTAGGAGTTCGCCAGTGCCACAAACAATTTATAAGGTTCGAAGTTTTCATGGTTTGGCTACCTTCTATAGACGATTTATTAAGGGGTTTAGTTCTATTATAGCTCTCATCACAGAGTGCATGAAAAAAGAGGAGTATCAATGGACTCTTGTTGCAACTAGTGTCTTTCAAGTAATTAAGCACAGGATGACAGAGGCACCCGTTCTTTGACACCCAGATTTTTCTAATGTGTTTGAGGTTACCTGTGATGCATCTGGTGTAGGGCTAGGTGGAGTTTTGAGTCAAGAGGGTCATCCTATTGCTTACTTCAGCGAAAAACTCAATGAAATTAAACAACGATACTCTACATATGACAAAGAGTTCTACGCTGTGATACATGCTCTTCGCCATTGGAGGTATTATCTATTGCTATCTGAGTTTGTGTTATATTTTGATCATCAGACATTGAAATACCTTCATTCCCAAAGAAAATTGAGTGTTAGGCACATTAGGTGGGTTGAGTTTCTTCAAGAGTATACTTTTGTTCTTCACCACTGAGCGGGTATTAAAAACAAACTTGCAGATGCTCTGAGCTGTGGAGTTGTTGTTTTACAGACTTTGAGTGTCCATGTGATCATTTGACAGGATTAGAAATGAGTATGCCTCTTGTCCTAACTTTGGTATCATTTTTTAGGATGTTCAGTCTGGTAACCATCATAAGTACATTGACTTCCTCCTTAGAAATAGGTATTTGTTTAGAGGGTCGCGCTTATGTATTCCTGTACTTCACTTAGGGATTTCCTGATTTGGGAATTATGCGGGAAGTCTAGCAGGCCACTTTGGTAGGGATAAGACATTTGCACTTGTTGAGGATAGATTTTATTGGCCCACTTTAAGGCGTAACATTGTTAGGATAGTGTCACAGTGTCGCACTTGTCAGTTAGCAAAAGCTAGGAAACAAAACACTAGGTTGTACACACCATTACCAGTTCCACACACACCATAGAGAGACCTTAGTATGTACTTTGTCTTAGGATTGCCTAAAATAGCTCGTAGTCATGATTCTATTTTAGTTGTCGTGGATCGGTTTTCTAAGATGGTCTATTTCATTCCTTACACTGAGTCTACTGATGCCTCACATGTAGCAAAGTTATTTTTTAGAGAGGTCGTCCGACTACATGGGTTGCTTATTTCCATTGTGTCTGATAAGGATGTCAAATTTGTGAGTTATTTTTGGAAGACACTTTGGAACTAATCTAAAGTTTTCCTCTGCCTTGCATCCCTAAAATGATGGTCAAACTAAAGTTGTCAATCATAATTTAGGAGATTTGCTTAGGTGTCTAGTGAGTGAGAAGATGAGAAATTGGGATTTGTTGTTGCCTATTGTTGAATTTGCCTATAACAACTTCGTCAACTGGTAGATCCCTTTTTGAGATTGTTTATGGCCTTTCCCCTAGACAGTCTATTGACTTATTACCTTTACCTCCTGATTCCCGCCCTTCGTACTCAGTCGAAGCTTTTGCCCAACATATTCATGACTTGCATGCCGACATAAGACAGAAAATTACATTAAGTAATGAGAATTATTTTTCTATTCTCGAGTTTGGATCTAATGTTTGTTTACTTAATTTTTCATTGAATGTTAGTATTAGTCCAGATTTTTATTTGGAGGACATGCTACTTAATCGAGGTACTCCATAGCCTCCTATTTTGTTATCAGGTGTTTATACAGGTGGAATTACTTCTTTCTCAGCATTAGCTCTAGTTCTTATCTTTCCACTTCTAATGCGTATTTCAGGACAAATAGATGATGTGCTATGTGACCAGATTTACATTGTTATAGATGAAGATTCTTGTATTTATTCTGATCGATGAAAAGATATTGATGGTTCTTTCATTCTAGATGAAGCGTTCTGTTATCTTCGTTCTACTCTCGTATGATACTTCTACTTTGAAGATTTTCTGGAGGAGAGTTTTTCTCAACCGAAGGAGAATGATGGGATCGTGTAGGAATTAGATAGATATTTTAAATTAATCATGAGAGTAATTTAGTATTTATCTTTTAAGTATTTTTTTTTTAACTTTTAAGGGTTTAGTTGTCATTTTGATTATTTATTTATATTTATTTTAGGGATTGTGATATCCTTATATATATATATATATAGGATTTGTGAATTCCTTACATATATAGGATATGTGTTCTCCCTATATATATAGGGGATATAGTATTTGTTTGGTAGACTTTGATTATTGATTATTAATATTAAATCTTAATATTACTTCTTTCTCAAATTCTCTCATTATTGTCATCCCTTTCTTCTTCTTTTCTCATCTCATTCTTCTTCCCTTCTCATCCCTAATTCTCCCTTACTACGATCTATATCAATGAGTTACCTAGGGAAGTAACCCAACTTCTGTGATTAGGGATCCCATGAAGGAAGTTCAATGGGTAGAAACAATTCATATTGCGTGACTCATTAGCACCGTTATTGAGAAAAAAAATCCTAAGATGAGATATTTTCATGCTCATCCCTATGGCAGAGGTGCATATATAGTGTGATGGTAAGGAAATATTTTATCCTGAATGAGACCGAGGCAGGAACACTCCTGCAGGGAATTGCGCACATGTACCCTTGGAGGGCTCATATAAGTGAGAGTAGGTGTGAAACCGCGACTATGAGAATTAAGCTATTCTCTAAAAACTCTCATAAGAATCAAGATCAAATGCATGACCATTAAACGCATTGACCCGCGAATCCTGACCAACATTGGTACTGTATGTGTGATAGTTGAACTCTGGCTCAAAGGGTCTAGTTCAAGTCTTTGGTCACTATGATCCTTCAGGGGGAGACTGTTAACACTAAGTGAGATTCAAGTCCGAAAGATACCTACACTCATTGCATAGTATAATAGTTGTCCATATTTTCTATCTATTTCTTTTATATAAATATATTTGAGTCATTTCAAAATTTTTAAAACTTGTGAGAGATTGTTAGAATAAATTAAAATAAAAGTTTTAAAAACAACATAACTAATTATTTTGTATTAATTTTTCAGTTTTAAACTTTACTATTAAAATTTAATTCTTGCATGTTCATGCCATTTAATTATAAAATTGATATAGGCTTAATAGTCTGACAGTTACATACTAATATATTTTAAGCCTATTATTCAAGAGTAATTAAGATAATGCTTATAAAACAAGGTGGTTGTTTTGCATAGAAGATGAATGGTTTTACCATTTTTTCTATATGCTCATTTACCACCGAGTGTTACTATTATTTCTACATATTTCTTTTTGCCTATTATTACATTTGCATACCTACAAAAATTTGGTATTAGTTTACTTCGGGCAACTTCAATTCGAGTCAAGTTCACCCCTTCCTTCTAGTGGTTGCGACCATTGAAAATGTACTGCTGCGAGTGTCTGAATTTAATCTTGGAGTCGCTGGTGTTCATTAGCACCCTCGCACGGGGAGGCTTAGCTGTTTTAGGACAGTGTTCACATGACTCTCGAACTCGCAGGCCAGCTCTTTCTAATTTATAGTATTTATTTTATTTTATTCTAAATTGATTGTTATTTTATATTTATTTGAATATTATTTTGTTAAGTAAAATTATGTATAATTGTGCTAATTTTTCCAACAAATCTGACACTGATGCTCTATTTGGTATGATAGAAAAATGGAAGAATAAAAAGTTGAAAGGATAGAAAGTTGGAGGGATATATAAAACATCATGTTTGATAAAGAAAAAAAAATAGGAGAGATGAAAAAGTGGATGAATGAATTTTCCTTCTAACTCACTAAAATCAATCCCTCCAAAATCGAAAGAAAAGTTGATGGAAAGTTAATTATTTGGATTGAAATGTATTTTATTTGTTTATATATTCTTTAATATATACATATATTATATATACATTAATTTTATATATAAATACAATGATAAAATATGTATCTATACTTTTTTTAAAAAAAATAAAAAATAGAAAATAAAATAAAATATTAAATTAAAAAATTTTAAAAATAAAAAAATATTTTTATCATCTTACCAAGCATAAAAAAAATTAATCATTTTTATTTTTATCTATCCTACCAAACACAAAAGAAGGAAAATGTATCATTCCTATTTTCCTTCCTTGAAAGATAAAAAATATATTTCTCTTATTTTTTATCCCTCCTACTTTCTATAATTCCTATCAAACGGAGCATGATAATGATTTAGATTTGGATTTGAATTTGGATTAACTTTTAGGTGATATATTCTAGAATCTTTGGTTTTCTGATCATGTTCGGGATGATTGCATGTTATGTACAATTAGATGAACTAATATGCTAGACCTAGCAATTTGAATTCTTTTCTAGTGAATCTTTGAATTCTATATTTTTCTCGTTTCGATTTTCAAAAACGAGAAAAAGACATTTTTTGTTTTTCGATTCTGTTTTTTCTTTTTTAGAAAATCAAAAATCGTAAACGTTACTAAACGAACCCTAATTTATGTTGTTGTTTTTTTTCAATCCTAATGGAAGATGAAAAATATAGAATTTTAATTTCTTTCTTTTTAGAAGAAGATAAAAATGGAAACTTTTTGTTTCCGTCTTTTCGTATCCATTGGTGTACTATAAGGAGAAAAGGACCACGACGAGAGATTTTCTCTTGGAGCAATCCTTTCAATGTGGTCAAATATTTTGATTCCCTCTTTTTATTTCCCTTGTTTAGTAATTATCAAATACTATTAGAATAATGAGTACACCGAGAAGTTCAAGTTTTTCAAATTGGGGCTAATTATCAATTTGGTTAGGATGGTTGAATATTGGTTAGGGGTTGATTTGATGAAGTTTCAGTGATTAAGAATGGAATTCAATTGTTTGGAGTGAGGTGAAAATGTTCATGTAACCTTAGTATTAATTTAGGCAGGCCGCTAGGTTGGCTTCCTCAAACAATAACATCAAATATTCCGACTTTCTTCTTGGCAATTTAGAAAAGGGACCAATGAATATGCAATTTTGCCCTTGGCTACTTTTCTATAGTTGTAAGCTATATTTTTTGTCATTATTTAGATTTGCTTCCTTCCTTTTTGTCCATATCTCATTTCTGTAGATTTGATTCCAAGGGTGCAGGACACTTTGTGAGTATTATTCTATTTCTTTTTCAATATATAAACAGAGAAACATTTGAATTTTTTTATTTGTTATATTTTCACTTGATAATTTGTATCTAGGAGAGCAAATGCTATTGAGAAAATGAACTGTTTATCTTATTCACTCATTTTATATTAATTAACGAGAGAGAGACGTTCCTTTTCTTGCTACATACTGGTAGTATAGATTTTACATTATGCTATTCTCATTTTATTTCCTTTTTTCCTGTCAGATAGTTATAATTGTGTCTCTATGTGCATGGTTGATTGTGCAGTAAAAGTGAAATTGGCATGATTTTTTTACTGTTGAAACTCAACTCATGGACAAATTGGAATCAAGGAAGCTCAAGTACCCAATCACTAGGACAAAAAGCTCTTAGATGCGTGTAACTTTTCTTTATGCACATTGTGTTTGGTTCGAATTGACAACAAGCATACTAACAAAGTTATGCTCTGTTGGTGGTAAGTCTGTGTATCTAAGGACTGGAGGCACCATGACTGACCAACAATTGTGACATGAAATAATTGAGAGAAATGTGTGAGCCTTGAGAAAGAAGATAGCCTTTTTTTACTTGCAAGAAATACCTCACCCGCTACAATTGCTTCACAAGGTCATGAATTAGTTTTTCTGTTGTTTATCTGCAAACACAAAATATAAAAAATTAATTATTAATTGTTGTAGTTTTCTTTTTGCAATTGCTTATATTCGACCTTTATGTATCACTAAGAGAGAATTTGTAACCGTGAATCCAAGCATGAGTTGCTTTAAGACTCTTAATAACTATTATGTACAATTATTTTGGATTATCTTGATTTATATTTTTATCCTCTTTTCAAGGGCATTATATTACTTAAGCTGCTTTGAATATAAGATTTGTCTATAAAATTGTGACTGTGTTCACAATTAAGTTTAAAATACATAATGTTCACTACCACTTGTTTACTCAAATTTGAAAAGTGACAAAGTCTTTACAATAATAATAGATAATATATAAATTCAAATGATTCACGTGCAACATACGTTTGTACCAACTAATATTTAATAAGTGATCAAACTAGGCATTTTTTGAAATTTGATTATTTTTCCTCGTATGTCACTCTTATAAACATGAAAGCCAACAAAAAATTGTCAAAATCTCAGCATCAATCTCTAAGGTCGTCCCTTATCTGATACTAACAATTGTCCGTGCCTGAAAACACGATGTTACTCATAAATTAGGTACAAATTTTTGCTCATACATAAATATAAAGTAAAATACAACATTATAGTAAACGACGAACAAAATGAGTTCGCTAATATTTTTTATAACATCAACTTACATGCATAGCATATAAGTTCACATTAAATTGTTACGCCACGAAAATTATGTTATAACTACTGAAACATACTAATTAAAACATCTGAAAAAATATATCAGTTGACAATATTCAATGTTCTATTTTTGATTCAAAACCCACAATTTTAACATTCATAATCAACTTTATTTAAATAATAACATAATTCATAACTAATAGTATGGAAATTATAACAATACTCCCACAAATAAAGTAAGTCCACAACTGTTGTCAAATGACCAAATATAACTATAAAAAATTCAACCAACTTCCAAAAAATACGACCTAACTATTGAATTTGTATGATTCGAGTTTATAGAAGTTCTTTTAATTATATATCATTCTTCTTTATTATTTATATTCTTAGTATATTTTCTTAAACTAAACGTTATTTAGTATTGAATTATTTAACAAAGATTGTTATTTCGTGTTATTCACTAAATATTGAATTTGTATGATTCGTATTCATAGTATTATTTATAATTTTATATGGTTTCTCTTTTTTGTAATTTTGTATCATTTTTCTCGGGTATTTAGATTTAAATTATTTAGTAAATATTGTTAATTTGTGTTGTTCACTAAATATTCAATTTATATAATTCGTGTTTGTATATGAATTTAATCTTGTATATTTTAAATGTTAAGCATATTTTCTTTAATATATCTCTTGATATCTAAGTTGCCCAATAACTTGAATTTAATTTTATATATTTTACATGTTAAGTATATTTTATTTGATAAATTAGATTTTTTGCAAGTTATGTTTTTTTTTATTGATTATGGAAAAAATAAAATTAACTATTGAATTTGTATGATTTGAGTTTATATTAATGCTTTTAATTTAATATCATTTTTTTTGAGTTATTTATATTTTTAGTATATTTTCTTAAACTAAACGTTATTTAGTATTTAATTATTTAGTAAAGATTGTTGTTTTATGTTATTCACTAAATATTGAATTTGTATGATTCGTTTTCATAGTATTACTTATAATTTTGTATCGTTTCTGTCGCTTGTAATTTTATATTATTTTTTTTAGGTATTTAGATTTGAATTATTTAGTGAATATTGTTGCTTTGTGTTATTCACTAAATATTGAATTTGTATGATTCGTGTTTGTATATGAATTTAATCTTGTATATTTTAAATATTAAACATATTTTCTTTAATATATCTCTTGATATCTGAGTTACTCAATACATTGAATTTAATCTTGTATATTTTACATGCTAAGAATATTTTTTTTATTAAATTAGAGTTTTTGTAAGTTATATTTTTTTATTGATTATAGAAAAAACAAAATTGACTATTGAATTTGTATAATTCGTGTTTGAAGTATTACTTGAGTGAAAGAGAGAGATATAAAGAAATATTTTCATGATATATACTACCTATCTAATATTTATTATATAATTTTCCTTTAGAGAGAGATACAGAAGAAAATTTTGGTAATATATTATTTCTCTGTGATATATAATATCTGTTTATAAAAGATGTAGTATTTGCTTGAATTAAATACTATCTAATATTTTTGTGAGATACAGAGAAAAATATTGTAAAAATTTGATACTTTTTACATGAATTGAGCGAGAGAGAGACAGATATTTGCTTGATTTAATGAAAAAAATTTGAGCGAATTAAATTTTGGAATATCAATATTATAAACTATAAATTTTAAACAGCAAAAATATTTTTAAAAAATTAATGTGGTACGTTGGATTAAAACTATCTGAAACATCAATAGTTCGAGACAGTTTGAGATAATGTCATCTGTTAGATGATGCATTTTTTGGTCACGAAACGATCTAAACCACTTTTTGTCTCCAAAATTTAAATTCGTTCTACTGTATTATATAGATGTTGTGTTGGGTTGTAATTGAATATTTATTTTTAGAATAGAAATGGTCTAAGAGTTAAATTAAAAAATAGGATATGATTATTTATTAGAAGAAAAAAAATAAAAATTTTATTTGTAAGGTACTTTTAGAAATAGTATATATGAACACTACAAAAATCACATCTAAAAACCTTATCAAATAAATAAAGTAGAAAACTTTCATTGCAGAGAATAAATAAATAAATGTTATCATTAGAATTCAAAATTATTCACATGTGTACATCATCTAGTAAATATAAAAGTTGAAAGAACATAAACCTTACCCCTCCAACTAATAAATAAAGAAACTATGAAGTCTTTTTGAATGAAACTTGAAAGGTAACTATGGCCAACCATACTTTCTTTTCTTTCCTAACTTACAATTCAATCTCTAAAGCTTATTACATGAATAATCTTCACCAACAAGTGGTGGGGCCCCTTTTCCACTAAAAGAATCGCATGAATGCCTCTATGTGTTTGTATATATATATACACACATATATACAAGTGAATGTAGTATTCACCAACAAGTAGTGGGACCTCTTTTCCACTAAAATGAGAGTATATATTTAAGATTTTTAAATATAATCGAGAATTATCCCAATTATCCATCTTTTAGACTCATTAGACTTGGATGTACAAAATCACCCACAACCAACACTAATTAATCTGGTTAAATAGAGTGCCCCTCTTATTTTTCTTTATGCATTTCGCTTTCCCCATAAATTTGGTTGAACGACCCGAAATAGAGTGGATTCAAAATTCAGAGCAGTTATAATCCCAGAGCAATGTTATTGAGACATAATTAATGGACATAATTTGAGGACATAATGAGTTGTCACCAATGAAATTATGGTTAATTCATTTAATATTACAATGAGACCCATCATTAAATATATTTCACTATCATTTCATTAGTGACAACTCAATATGTCCCAAAATTATATCCATAAATTATGTCACAATAGCATTAGTGATAATCCCAACCCTAAATTATAACTCAAATTGTATATTCACTTATGATCTAAGTAACTTTGCATCATAACTCCAATATGTGTTAGCTATGGTTATATGGATGTATTATTACTATATAAAAATTACAAAAAAAAACCATAACCCAAAAATAACGTTTGTATCTGTATCACGTACTAAATTGCTCACGATCGGTCCAATTCTGGAGTAGATTTGTGAATCATAAAAATATAAATCGAAGTGAATGAATTATTGGGCTCTAGAAATCTTTGCATTAGTAAACTCAAACTAAAGCGAAGGAATTAGTGGGTTCTATTCAAACTAGAGGAATACGTAACATCAAAGATGATAAACATAACCCAAAACTAGAAAAAACCGAATTCAATGTATGAATATATACATGAATAGCAAAAAAACGAAACTAGTACTACGAATCTAAAAAGAACTGAAAAACCGCAGTACCCAGAAAGAGAATAGGTCAAAACACAAAATTCTGATCTGTAACTAAGCTCGAAGCATGAATTGTTTTTCAAACAAAACTGTTTAGCATTGGACCTATCTTCCCCAACTTCAAATCGTTCTCATAAGACGTCAAGTTCAAATCCAAGCACAAAGAGAGGACAAAGAAGATATTAGGAAAGCAAAATGTTCAAATCGTTCTCATACAATAGAAAAGATAGAGAGAAAACAAGAGGGAGGGGAGAAGGAGACTAACCTTAGAGGTGCTAGACTGCTGGAGTTACGTCGAAGAGAGGATAGACCGTGGCAGAGGTGGCGGCCAGTGGTGGCTGGGTTTGCGTTCCAGCGAGAAGATAGCGACAATAGGGAGAATATTTGGAGGAATGTAACAATTGACCTAGGGCATGAGATATTAGGAAAGCAAAATGACGTCATTCTGGATTAATAGTATGAAAATGACGTAGTTCTAATCAAGAAGCGTTGTGTTTTAAAAACCAAAAACGACGTCGTTTTGATTTTTCAAAAAATTATATTTTGCAACGCATGTTAAAATGTAGTAATAAAAATTTCTAAATAAATTATGGCGGTGTATATCAAAAAACATCGTGAATTAATATTTTATTTTATTTTTACTTTAATTTTGATTTTTATACAAAAATAAAATTCAAATTATGTGATGAAAAATTAAACATCCGGATAAAAATTCTTAGAAAAATTATTGCGACATAAATAAAAAATGTTGCGACTTAATATTTTTATTTTATTTTTACTTTAATTTTGGTTTAAAAAAAATTATATCTGCGATGAAAAATTAAATGTCGCAATTAAAATTTGTAAAATTATTTTAAGATGCAAAAAAATAATAATGTCATAAGAAATAATATTTTGACTTTATTTTTATTTTTAATTATTTATTTTTGCTACGATTTAATACTGTCTACCACAAAAAATAGTTTTTGTAAAAAATTATCAATTCTTGTCATTTCTCACGCCAAAAAAAAATTGGGAGGGAATGCTATTTTGCGACTTACTTGGAAAAAAGTCGCAATAAAATTAACAAAATAGAAATTTGAGAAAAATTATAAAATCGTCGTAGATAGTACATTGTTTTGCGATATTTTTTATATCATCGCAAAAAAAAAGTCACAAAAAATTATTTTTCTTGTAATGTTAAATTTGAACGTGGTAGAGTAGAGATGGGGATTTGATTTATACATTGAATTTGACAAAAAGAAATTGTAAAATAGTCGACTACATACTTTCACTGGATTTATTATATGCATGTAGTGTATTTGATTATTTGCTCCACTTACGGACAAATTGGTGAAGGGTATTGCATAAACATGTGTCATTGGTTAACCTTGTATAGATTGAGTTCAATTTCTACTACTACCTCGAGTTTGTTTGAGTTTTCTTCATCTGGTTCAATTGCTTCTACTACTACGGCTTCACCTTTTTCTTCAACCTTGTTTGGATCATCTTCTTCGAGTTCGACAATGGCTACACCAGCATTTTCTTCTTCATCATCTTCTTCAAGTGAACTATGAGTTTCATTCTACTAAAGTTTATGGTCTGTGAAATTTTTGCTCAGCAAATTAAGAGTTTTATTCTATTAAAATTCATTGTTTATGAAATTTTTTTGAAATAAAAGTTTCATTATATTAAAGTTCACAACTTTTATTTTTTTCAATATTTTTCGAGTTCATTGATTTTGATATATATTTCACAATTCAAATTTCAATATTTTTGCAATTCACTGTTTGTGAAAATTTTAGACAGTGAACTATGAGTTTCATTTTACGAAAATTTATAGTTTGTGAACTATATCTTATCTTTTTAGTTCATTGTCAGGTAGTTCATTGTTAGGTAATTCACTGTTGAGATGGGGTGAGGGGTGGTAGGTGGTGAGAAATGGTTGAAGTTTTTAAATAACCTATTTCATTAAGGGTGTTTTTGCCAATTGTGTATTTTATGGACTTTTCGTCTTAAAAATGTTCAAGGTGGACCCTTGTCTTACAAGTGCTTAACTTTATACTTAGCGCCTGAGTTCCTGGTAATAAAAAAGTCTATGAGAATCCATATTTGATAAAGCGGTTAAGGAAATAGGACTCAAAATCTTGAAAAGTGGGAAGACATGACATTATAAGCTGTCAATTGAGGATGATTTAGTGCACTTTTGCACATCTCGAGGGAACAACCATGATTACAGGTGTAACTAGAAATGATGACTTAAACAATTGAAAATTATCCCTATAAATAACAAAGAAAAGACTATGGAGAGAGGAACCACAGTTAAACACAAAAGACTCTACACAAAATTAGTCTCTCTTTTATTTATTTTTACTTCCGAGCAACTTTATTTTTTTATATAATCCATCATTCCGGTGATCTTAATTACTTTTATTTAATGTTAAGGATGGTACTTTTTTCACCTTACAAACTTAGTTTATTTATTGCTTTGCATTCTAGTTTTTCTTTCTACATTTCATTCAATTACACTGTTAGTTGAAAAATTATTTAAAGTCTTTAAGTCCGAAGACAGAAAAAACCTTAGAGGTAATCTTACGTTTCGTTACAATTATTTGAACAATCATGATTTTAGAATCTCACATTGGTTCGCATAGGTAAAATTATACTTGTTTGTATCTTAAGTCTAATCAAAATTTGACACGTCCACAATTCAAAAATATGCAAAACAATAACTAAGCCTAAGTGGGTATTTAAGGTATAACAAGTTGGAACAATAATAAAGCTTGTATCCCACATCGGTAAAAGGTTAGAACACATAAGCTATACGCAACTTTATGGAGTGGAATATGAGGCTGCTTCTTGAGAGCCTTAAATTTGAAATCTCGTAATTAGTTGGGCCAGTATTATGCGGTGAAGGAGAGTTTAAATATTATATTTTAAATCATAGAAACAATTTTTTTAATATAAGTAAAAGATCAGACCGGTTAAACAGAAACCATGCGGTTCATTTAATAAAACCATATGAGTCAAAACTTTTATTTAAACTCGGTAATGCACGTACGTGTACGTGCTCTTTTTTAATAATGAAATACTATATAGGAAAGTCGTAGACCACTTTCAACAATCTTAGTAAATATTGTTTCATAAGAAAAAACCAAAAAATGTACCATCTGTACTAATATTTAATAAAGTATTGTATGCACGTGAACACTCTTTTACCGATTTGTATCATTCTTCAAGTCGCCTTCATTTAAGGAGGTGTCGACCGACAAAAGTGCCGATTGGCCCAACAAGGGGTAGCCATTGGCGAGTAAGTGCCGCCAGCAAGGCACTGGAGCCAACCCACGGGCACTCTGCTTACTAAGAGGTACCCTGCGAGGACTCCTCTTGCTTGCTCGCTTATGTTAGATGAGTCCTATTCTATTAAGGTTCAACCTAGGACCTAGAGTCCTATTTAAATGCTACTCCGAACAACCCGTAACTAATGATAAGGACCTAGGAGCACGTGTCCTACTCTAACTATACCCCGAATGACTAGGGATTAGTGATGAGGTCTATCCTATCACAACCTAGAATTTGGGCTCTTTTGAAACACAACTTCAAATGGCTATAAATAAAGGCCTCCGGGTACTAGGTAATTCATTCAATCCAAGCCTGCTTACTACATGACTTGAGAATTGACTTAAATATCGGAGTCCCTTTGGCTACCTCCCACCATCGGTTGACCAAGGTGTTCTCTTGTCTTGCAGGTTCCTTGAGACTTCCTCACCACCCTCTTTGTTAGTACAAAGGCGGTTACTCTTTGTATGAAATTATTCTTGCACAATGGGCACCCTTTGTGGGAAACAATTAGGTTTTCTACCAACCAAAAAGTCTTGAATCACGTCCGGCAAGAGCACCCTCGGTTTTGGAACTTGCCGCATACTACTTCCACTATCCCCAATCCTCGAAGATCCCACTAATTATGGCCTCCAATTATCAGAGGATATACTACCCCGTGATGGACAAGATCAATCTAAAGAAAAACCTCATTTTCATCACAACCTAGCCTCCTATGTTAGAGTGGCAAGTGACTTGCTAGTGAGGTCAAACGCCCAACCCGTAACAATGGCCATCGGGATGATCGTTTTGAGGAAGTCCATTCCTCCAGACGTAAAAATCGTTCTCCAGCAATGACCTATTCAAATCATAAACAGAATCGAAGCAGGTACTCCCCAAGGCGTAGCATCACTCGCTGTACCTTCAGAGACCCTTTTCCAAGGCACAATCTTCCTCATCGTGGGGAAGTAGGCGAAACACGTAAACAAGTGACATCCTAGGGAGCAAAGGGAAGAGACCACTGGGACGACGATTATGGAAGAGAGAAGTGTAGGCGCTTTAAACTAGCTCGTGAAGTGGCCGCTCAGCTACAACATGACTTTGCTTACGACGACCTCATATATTTAGCAAAGAAAAGGGCAAGATAGACCCTCGCAAAGATGACTACCACACCTTTTGTTTAGTCTATACAAGTATCTGAACCCCCGCGTAATTCACTCCTCCGACTTTTGAGTTATATGATAGCAAGTCTAATCCCATGCTCCACATTGGGGCCTTTACTAACAAGATGGCTCTCTGGACAAGCAATGAGGAATTTATGTGCAAGATATTCCCCTCCAGCTTAGGAAAGTTGGCTCTTAAGTGGTTCCATGCGATGCCCATAAACTCGGTCTTCTCTTAGGAGTAACTCGCCGAGGAGTTTGTCTCTCGATTCATACTCAATAGCCGAGAATCGAAAATGATCGACACACTCTTTACATTACGCTAGAAATGAGGAAAATCTCTTCATCAGTACACCACAAGGTTCTTGTAGACTTGTGCTAACATAGAAGAGTGCGATGAGAAGACTGCTGCTGTCTCTTTTCATTTGTCCTCCCTAGGGAAAGCGAGTTGCAGAAACACTTCAACATGTGGCTGCCTTAAGTATGTCCCACTTGGAGGAGCATATCAAAAAGGTATGTGAAGGCAGAGGATAACAAAGGGCCAACCAAACGGCTACTATCTTCCCCATGGAAGAACTAGCGAAAGGAATGTAACTCCTTTAGTCCGTTAAGGAAGGATGAGAAATAAAGGAGATGAGGGACTCATACAAAAGATTTGATCCCATCTTTAAGGAACCAATCTATCAAATTTTGAAATAGATCAAGGACAAGGATTGCTTTAGGTGACCACCAAAGATTACAGGAGACCCTTTTAAGTGAGACCAAAGCCTTCATTGTTCTTATCACAAGGATCTGGGCCACCAAACAGAGAATTGCTAGACTCTCATGCCCCACTTGAAGGACGGCCACCTACACCAATACATAGACAAGGAGAAGATTGCCAAAGAAAAGACATAGAAACGAGACCAACCAGATGACCAGCCTTGACCAAGGGATGGGCAAACCCCCAAGGTGATAAATTTTATTTTTAGCATAAATCCCCCGATGCAAGTTGACTCGGTCTAGTCTTGGACTAAATACCAAAAAATCACCATCTTTCAGCACGTTATGCAATAGAATCACCAAGGCGGTCACACTTTCAAGAGTTGAAGGGCAGAATCAGAGAGTGTCCTCATCACGTTCCCAGATGCAAATTTGGAATGAATGGTCCAATGACATAATGACCCACTGTTCTTACTCTCAACATGAGCGACTTTGAAGTAAGGTACACACTCACTGACTTAGGAAGTTCAATGGAGATCATACATTATGACCTATTCAAAAGTTGGGGAAAACCCAAGTTGACCTCCTCGCAATGACGACTTCACTCGTTGGTTTCAATGGCATGCAAGTTTGGCCTCTTGGCATGTTGTAGCTTCCTATCAGAGTCAGTTTACAAGTATTTGAGGTAGATTTTCTAGTGGTGGATGTTCCATCACCTTATAATGCTATTATGGGGATATCATGGCCCACTAGATGCAAGTGGTAGCTTCCACTTACTATCAGATGTCACGCTTCTTGACCAGTGAGGGGATATCCGAGATTTGAAGAGACCAAGCAACCTCTAAGTAGTGACTCAAAATTGGGGCTAAATTGATAACTAAATCTCAACAGGTATACTTAGTTGATGAGGAAGTCCCCCTTCTCGAGGATGTAGAGGTCAAGCCCAACAACAAGTTAATTGAGGAACTAAAAATTGTACTGGTGGACTAAGTAGATCCAGAAAAATATTTCTTGAATGGGTCATAGTTGCCTACCCTCAAGAAGGAATCCCTTATCAAGTTACTAAGAAGAAACATTGAGACCTTTGCCTAGACACCCTACGAGATGCTAGGTATTGAAAGCTCATTAGCTAGCCATCATTTTATTGTTAACCCTACTTATAGGCCAGTCATTCAGAAGAGTAAGAGGTCCACCCTCCACCATGCAGAAGCTGTCGACAAGGAAGTGAGGAAGCTCCTTGATGCCAACACTATACGCGAGGTCCAATATCCACAATGGTTGTCAAATACCATTGTGGTAAAGAAGAAGAATGGAAAGTGGCAGGTATGTGTAGACTTCATAGACCTTAACTAGGCTTGACCAAAGGATCTATTCTATTCCTAAATCCAAAGATTGATCACTTGTAGATTCAACATATGGTCTTGCAAGGATGAGTTTTTTAGACGCATACAGGGGCTGCATTCAAATCCATATGTTTGGGGCAGATAAGGGGAATAATGCATTTATCATCCAAAGGGATCTACTATTACCAGGTCATGCCCTTCGTCTTAAAGAACGTAGGAGCTAATTACTAGAGAATGATGAAAAGCTTTTTAACTCCATGATCGGCTGAACAATGGAGGGTTACATAGATGACATGGTGGTTAACAACTAGGATTCAGAGAACCACCTCTCTAACCTACAAGATGTATTTGACATCCTAAAGCGCAACAAGCTTAGGCTTAATGCCTCCAAATGTGCTTTAGAGTAAGTCGTAGAAGTTCCTAGGGCACCTGGTGATGAAAAGAGGGATAGAGGTTGATCCTGACCAAATCAAGACCTTGCAAGCAATCTAGAGGCCTTATTCAATCAAGAAAGTACAACGGTTAACAGGTATGGCCGTAGCCCTTAATCGATTCATCAGTATATCCTCCGAATGATGTAGGCCTTTTTTTCAGTTACTTAGGGCAGGATGGACCCTCCACTGGGATGAGCAGTGTGACAAGGCCCTTGATGAAGAACTCCTTTTACTCTCCGCTCTATCACAAGAGGAAGAGCTTTAACTTTATTTGGCTGTGTCCAAGTATGCTATAAGCAGGGTGTTACTTCGTGCAGAAGGTAGAGAATAAAAAACCCTCTATTTGTTAAGCAAGACATTATTGGGATCAAAGATGAGGTATATCCCTCTTGAGAAACTCCTCTTTTCTTTGGTTATAGCTTCCCGCGAGCTGAATCATTATTTCCAAGCACACACCACTGCAGTAATCACTAAGAACCCTTTGAGCAGTGTACTTGGTAAGGCAAATCTCTCTGGTTGAACCGCAAGGTGTTCGCTCGAGCTGGGGTAGTACAACCTCAAATTCTATCCAAGAACAATAGTTAAAACACAAGTCTTAATTGACTTTAGAGTTGAATTTACATACGAGCTACCAAAAGAATAGGTAATAAATTGGAGCATGACTCTCAAGTCCAAGCCCTGGGAGTTGTATGTTAATGGATCCTCGAATCGGTGAGGATCAGGTGTTGCCATTGTCTTGTTCTCTCCTCATGGATAAGTTTTTGAGCAGGCCCTCCAGTTACGATTTGTCACCACCAATAATGAGGCTGAGTACGAATCACTTATCTTTAGAGTATGAGCTGTATTGAGGCTGGGGGCAGAGGAGTTGACTATATACTCCAATTCTCAGTTGGTGGTCAACTAACTTACTAGGGAGTATAATGTTCATTCAAATGTGATGAATTTATACTTGGAGAACGCTAAGGAGTTTCTTGGAGGATTAAAGTCCTACAAGGTGATCCAGATTCCAAGAGATTAAAACGAACATGTTGATGCTCTTGCTACTCTAGCTTCTACTGAAAAACAAGGTTTAAAGAGAACAATCAAGTTGGAGTATAGAGAAGCCAAGTATACATCAAGACCTAGTAGTAAATTGCTTAGAGCAAGCACAATTGGACACCCTTGTTCATTATCTTAAGAATTTGACCTTCCCAAAAGACAAGAAGGAGGGAAGGTGGTGAACAAGGAGTCAACAAGGGCGTTTTTGCTATGCTTCTTGATCCTTCAAATGTCAAGCTTAGCTGCGAAGGCAAACAAAAAAGAAGAGTAAGTACAAGTAAGAAACAAGTGTTCAAACTTTAAAGCAAACAATAAGAAGGTACAAGTAACCAACCTAGCTAACCAATAGCGTGTGGGCATAAAGGTCCACTAGCCGCATCAGGGCTAAACTTCTAGTCACCCCTTACTATAATGGACTTGTCTTCATAAACCTTGGCTGAAAAGGCCAAGCAATGAAGCAAAGGATTTTTCCTGCTTAAAAGGTAGTACTTGTTATCTGAATTGGGGTTGGCCTTCAGGTAGTAGAAATCTAATACCTCCCAGTGGGTAAGTCTGGCGTCATAAATCTCTCCAAGGATCCTAAAAGCATTGGCACTAAGCTAAGACACGTGAAGGCCCGTTGCATGTAGAAGTTCCCTTACCAAGCTAAGGATTGTGAACACAATTCCTGCATCAATTATAGCCACTATGGACCACTTGTACCAACCCTCCTGAAAGTCACTCTCATCCTTATGAATATATCTCACATTAACACTCTCGGGTAGATCATAGTCCTTTTTAAATTCTGCTGTGGATTGCTCACTAGCCACTATGTTGTTGAAAATCTCATAGCTAACACCCAAGAGGACTACGCAAAGAAAAACAATCAAGGTGGACTCACCATACAAATAATATCGTCTGCCAATTCATCGAGCTTATTGACTCAATATGAATCTCACGTTTTGATGAATTAAATTGACAATCATTATATACACATGACAATTAAATATCTTAGGATTAAGAGCATAATCACTTATAATAATCATGAGGTATTTATTATTTTATTGAATCAGTAAAAAATAATAAACTCAACATGGGTCTGTTCAATACACAAAATGTACTAGCACAATAATTCAAGACATCAAACAGTCTCCTACAGTCAAGATAAACTATGCCAAAATATTACACTACAATCATACTGATGGTGTGTCCAATTCTCTCTAGGATTGTGAACATATAGTGATATTATACAAGGATTTGATAATTTAGTTTTCTATGCATAAACTGAAATCTACACACCAGATTATCTACAATGTAAAATAAGACACACATGCATATTATATATCAAATATAATGCAAACATTTTGCCCACATAAATTCTCAATAAAATAGAAAGAACAAACTTCAATTAATTAATAAAACAAGTTTCACTACATAAAAATAAAAATAAATAAATAAGCTTTTATAATTCAACTCTATCACAACCCAAGCAACTCCTTCACTTGCAACTGTCGACCAACACCTATATTACACAAATCCTAGCGGTTCAAAGCAAAAGCCCATTCCTAATAACTAAACCCAATTCAAATCTAACCTAGATCGAATATCAAACCCCCAATCCTACAAGTTTTCACAAAGTCTCAAATTAAAGTTGGGCACATGCAAGAACATTCACAAGTTCATGTGAACGGGTGAAGAACATTCAAAGATTCAAATTTGGAATATTGTAGAATTTTCAAACTTACCTCAAGGAGAACCTCCAAGAAGCGGCGACCTCAACGAAGGCGGCGACGTTAGCGGCTCGTTGAGCTCCACATTTTCTCTCCTCTCTCCTTACTAGCCAACTTCCAAAGAAAAATGAAGAATAAAGGAAGGGGGAGGAAACTTAAAGCCCTAAGCTACTTAGGTAAGTGAAACCCTAGTCTTCTAGGCAAACGAAGCCTGTTATCAACGGGTTGGGCCCGAAAGACACTTACTCTTCCAAAGACATGCTTCAATTAATTTGGTCAATAAAATGAAGCAAGATGAGAATTATGGGGGTCCTCCCTTTAGCTAAGAAGGTGCTGACTAGCAAAATTGTTGACTAGCAGAACAATGGGAAGCCTTTGGAGAATGAGTGCTAACCGACATACACTTTGCTTGCTAAGAGGTACCCTACGAGGACTCCTCTTGCTTCCCTACTTCTACTAGATGAGTCCTATTCTCCTAAGGGTCAACCTAGGACCTAAAGTCCTAGTTAAATGCTGCTCCAAATAACCAAGAACTAATGATAAGGACTTAGGAGCAAGTGTCCTAGTCTAACTCTACCCCGAATAACTAAGGATTGGTGATGAGATCTATCCTATCGCAACCTAGAGTTTGGACTTCTTTGGAACACAACTTCCTACCACTATAAATAAAGGCCTCTGGGTATCAAGTAATTCGTTCAATCCAAGTCTACTCACCACACACTTTCTTTGACTTGCAATCTAACTTAAGCATTGGAGGTCCTTTGACCGCTTTCGGCCATTGGTTCACCAAAGTGTTCTTTTGTCTTGCAGGTTCCTCGAGACTTCCACACCACCCTTTTTGTTAGTACAAGGTGGTTACTCTTTGTGTGAAATTATTCCCTGACAATGAACTACTACAATATTTGTAATATCAATAAATCAAACTTTATGTCCTCTTTTGTATTATGACAATAGTTCATAATAAGTTTATCAAAATTTTAAACAACTAAGTGTTCAGTCCATAAATAATTATTGTTAGAGTAAAAATTGTGTCCAACTATTCTAAAAGCTATTTGAGGTTGATCTGGGGCTGGCTACTCCTTTTTCCAAGCTCTAGGTGAGGTTTTCGGTAGTTATGGTACCTAAAAAAAAGTCAATGACAGAAAGTGTGCTCTGAGGGTCGACCCTCTGACACTCAAGTCAGTATTTGAGAAATTAAGGTGCTGCAATTGAATTGGGCTTAATGTACTTACTTGGGTCTTACCTCGGAGGTCTTATTTTATAGTGTTTTGATGGTGTCCTAGAGAGAGTGGACTCTAGGCTCTCTTAATAGTTTGAATTTTCCAGATCTCCTTTCGAATAAGGAGTTTTGTCTTCTGTGGATTTTATCCTTTGTTGGGATAACCATCCAGAGTCCTAGCTGTGCTAGGAGTTTATTTGATCATGAGGATAAGACTTTGCCAAGGGTTTGATCTTATCCTTATCCCTTGCCTACCTTATCTTCCTTATAGTATCTAAAAAATTTCACCTTTTGAATGAGTCTTTGGTAGATAAGGTTCCTAAAAATTGGGGATTAGCATTGCTATCGTTCTGGTTTCCACCAAGTTAGGAAAAGTTTATTATCTAAGCTCAACACTTCTCCAATTTTCTTTTCTTGCTAATAGGTCATTCAACGGTTATAGTTCTAAAGGTAGTGCCACCTAGGACCTTTCCCTTTAGTTGAGATTAAATTCCCCCATTAGTTGCCCTTAATCAATGGATAGGGGTGTGTAGCGAACATAGAGGATGGGCCTTGGGTGGTGGGTGGTTGTGCTTAGAGGTGTTGGGTAGTTTTGGTGTTGCTTGATGATTGTTACAATAAAAGCTGTTGGGGTGGTTGGTGGGTGGCTGTGGTCTATGGAGGTGTTGGCCGGTAGTTATGTTTCAATAGTTGTAGATTTAGATTAGCTTTTAATGATAAGGTTTTCCTAGTCAATAGAGTTGTTAAATGATCTGAACTATTCAGGTTTGAATCAAACAAGACTCGTTTCTAACTCGCTAAAGCTCTTTTGTTTTCTAAAATAAGCCAAATCTTAAAAATTTTTAACACATTATGTATTTATTTGAATGCTACAGGAACTTAGAATCACATGAATTATATTTTTAGGATATTGAAGTTTTGGGTCATTTATTTTAAAGACATTATTGTTGGAGACGTAAGAATTTTTAATATGTAGTTAGATTTTAATGCAAGATGTATGGATGGTTTAGATCTATATATACCTAATTTGTTAATTGTTCATTTTTTTGGATCCACCATATAGTACATTGAAGGGGCATGATATTATGACCACGTATCATAGTGTAATGATTCACACACGTGACAAGGTCACATGCACATTTAAGATATTGATGGTTAAAAGTAGTGGTAATACAAGACCAAGCTAACTAAGGTTGGTTCAAGAATAAAGGACCATTTATTAAACATTCTCAGTTAATTAGGCTGATCTTGATTAAAATTAGAATGGCTCGGGCCATGTAAAGATTTGCTCAGTTATCTAGGCCGAGCATTGTTAAGAGTTGAACAATTGGGTCCAAGTTAAGTGAAGTAAATTACCAATCATTCAAAAAATTGAGTAGATAAGATAAGGAAATTGCTAAAGTTATGGAAAATAATCACCAATAAATCCTGAAGAATTGGCCGATTAACAAACATTAGAGGGATTTTAGTAAAGTGTAACTGAAAGTTTGGCATAATGGGGATGTACCACCTCACCTTGAAAGCAAAAGTAATCCTAAGGGAGGAAGGCCGAGGAATCCATAAAGGGAACCGAGGAGGATCAAGAAAGGTACGAATAGTTTTCCCTACAATTTCCTTCGTCTCTATCCTCTACTGACTTAAGGATCGAAGTGCCTTTGATCAGTCCACTTCGACCATAGTCAAACCATGTTGTAAGAGGTAATGTTTTTACCTCTTACATAAATTATCTCTTATCTTTTGCATTTCAGTAATGCTACATTGACCAAAATTAGGGACCAAAAAAGGTGACCAAATTAGGGGGTGGTGGCGTTTCTGGTTAAGGGAGCAATTTTTGGGGTTGGGAGAGAAAGGAGAGTAGATGGAGGAAGAGAAAAACATGGAAAGAAGGGGAGAACACAGAGAGACGGATAGGAGTGATGTGACCTTGTTAGATTTTGGTTTGAATTAAGGGATGAGAAGTGAGATTTGGGAGATTTGTGGGCGAAAGGAAGGCGTTAATTTATGTAGGTGAAAGGCATTAATTTATGTAGGTGAGATTGTAATCAAATGCACTCAAACGATAGATATTCATTTAGCACCCATTTATAAATGACGAATGTGTATTCAAGACAATTGAATTGATTTTGAAAGAATTACAATCACCCTCGTTTGCAGTGATTCCTAGAATTACTTGTGCCAAGTCTTAGTTTTTGACCGATAAGCAAGAAGACATACATATCAAAGATGTTTTCTAATTTAATCATTCAATTGACCCAAAATAATTAGTCTTTGAAAAAACCCTAGGTTGAGTCAAAAATCCCCAATTCACAGATGAGACTACTTTATCCGATAACACTGGTAAACGACTACTCATGCATGATTGAATTGAAATAGAAAGCAATTAAAGAAAACATCATTGTAAATGAAATCAAAAAGACAAAAGTTGAAATTGAAAGAAAAGTAAATACCTTGTATTGAATTTACAATGAATGTAAATCGTTTATAAGAATAAACGGGAAGTAATTGGGTTGTAAGAATTTGATGCTTGAATTGAAACAAAGCTTGTAAAGTAAAACAATGGAGAAAGCTTGAAAGAAGAGAAAAATATAAAACCCTAGAGAAGAGAAAAGAGAAGAATGGTGAATTAAACGATGGAATTGAGCCCCCTCTCTTTTAGCTAGACTTGGGTATTTATAAGAGAGTATTCTGTTGATTTTTCCCACTTCAGTTCACCAATCATGACTCTCGAAATAAGCTAGTCGATTTCCTTCCATAGGAGTCTTAATTACCGAATTTTACAGGAACCTACCAGTAGGAAGAACACGACCAACCAAGACTGTTCAATGTTTTGCATCTACCGGTTGCTTTGCTCTTTTATTAGTAGAACCCCTTTTTGTCTACAGCCCACCAGTAGAAATAACATGACCTATTGGTAGAACAACTCTGTTTTGCATCTACCAGTAGAACTATTTTCCTACTCATAGAATCAAGTTCTAGCCTTTATTGTTCTGGTAGAAGACCTACCATCAGAAAGGGTATTTTCCTCAATTTTCTTGTTGCGGCATTGAATTCACTCCTGGACCTCCTAGCTCATGCCCCAAGTCTTCTATGACATTGACACGCATGTAAATCCATGTTCTTATTCCAATTCTCCTGCAAACACACATTTTCACTATAAAATACAAAACTCAACAAAAATAAAGGAATTAAGTAGCTAACACAACTAAGATGGATAATATGTGGCCTATAATATACAATATTCTACACTCATCATATGCCACAAACACCACCTATGGCGCGTATTGGGAAAAACAATCTCAATTGCCTTGTCTTGGTCCGTAATTATTGCATTTGGAGCACAAAAATACATGTAAACAACCCAAGATTGAAATAACCAAGTAAACGTCTTAACATTCTCGCTTGATACCAAATCACATCCTAATAAATTCGATTGAACATGGTGATTGACACTGACAAATGAAGCAAATGGCATGTCATACTTATTTATTAAATATGTGGTGTCAAATGTAATGGCATTACTAAACTCCTCATATGTTACCCTACTTCTAGCATTTTCCCAAAAATACAATCCTCAAACGACCCTCATCAGCCAAATCCATCATATAGAAAAAGTTTGAATTATCACCTTACATTTTCAAGAAATAGTTGTGAATTAAAGTAGCACCTCCTTCCCCAAGCTACAACTGCCTTTGTCAATAAAATTTATAGAATCTTTGTCTAAAAAGGGAACATTCTCATACCCACCTGCTTCAACCACAATAGAATTAAAGATCTTGTTAATTCGAATTTCAGCTCTGTCATTCTTTTCAAGTCTTCTTTTGATGTATGGTCTCATTATCTTGTTACACTGATAGAAATGAGATTTGACCGGACTCAACCCATGGTTATGTTCAAGCATGACAAAAGTCACTCGCCACCTGCCATCGGAACATATAGTTGCTCTCAGATTTGCTTTACAATCAATTTTGGTGATTGGATGCATTTGGAAGGCATTTCTTGATGTAGATTTTGACTTTCCCTAGCCAAAACTTGCAAATGACATATATCTTAGCTCTCCATCATCTCTCTTTGATGATGTTCTTCTTTTTATGGGAAAACCTAGGTCATTACCATATCTTATGTAGTACTCAATTATTTTGTCAACTGTAATAATCATCATTCCAAATTTTGGCTCTTCTAATTTTTCTACCACATTGATTGTATTGTCAACTTCCTTCTCATAAGTATTACCGTCCATCTCCATGCTTGTATAGCTAGTTGGAGTTTCTTCTTCCATTCCTGTCCAAAAAAAAACACAAAACATAGATAATCAAAGATCATAGAAATAGTAGATTGTCACAGGAATGAATATAATTGGTCACTCTTAAAGTTACTATAAACACATCAAATGTTAGTTTCTTAATTCCTAGTTGAGATACTGCATTTAACATATAACAAAAAACTTGGAAGATGGATTACCATTGAGGAATTGATATTGCTGAGCCGATTGTTTTGGCGGTAGACTGATAACCACAGGACATAATTGACAAACTGATAACCAAGTTCCTATATGCTTTAAAATAATTTCCTATAAAAAAATAGATTACCTTGATCTGAAGAATGTCATGGGCTTCCCAATGAATCTTTCTGGTGGCATTCTAAGGAATTTAATTTAGAATTTTTACGTGATTTTCAAGAATAACTTACATAAGTATGAAAGTAGTTTTCCCAAGTGATAAAGTAGTATTAAGATTAGAGACACAAAGATTTGAAAAAAAGTCTATGAAGCCAAATAAGCATTTAATCAAGTAGTTGGAGTGCATCGAAGGTTTGTTGTACAAAGTCAGACAGAGTCTAAGGATCTGGAGAATACCTTGAGCAATAAAAAATAGAGGATGGATGTTTCTGAATATCAAGATTAGACTATTAGTTGGATTGATCTTCTTGGATTCATAGGGATACGATGCGGAACAACCCTGTCTCATCGGCCACTGGTGGAAGTCGAAAATACTAGAAAATATGGAGATGACTGAAACAATTTTTTTGGTTTCATTCTGCCTATTAGCAGATCGGGGAATTCCACCATGTCTCTCAATTTTGGAATTTGATGTTAATCCGCTTCTTTCCTTGATTTTAGGCTTAGATTTTGGCTGAAAATTTTGATGGGTATTTAACCAGTAAGAAATATTTGCACAGTAGACTCTCAATGTCAGCCGCTGTGTCATTTTGTCACTTTTTTTTGTCACTAATTTTGGACAATTCAGAGCCTAGAAATCACCCTAGTGCGATGGTCAATATGGAGAGAATCAACAAGAAACCAGTGAAGATCAACAAGAAAAACAACCGACTTTTATGTTTGATGAAGAAGACAAGAGAGCTCTCTATTCTCTGTGATATTGAAGACTTCCTCCTCTACTATGATGGTGACGATAATAATCATCTATCTCTTCTCTCTTCTATTCTTGGCCCGATGATCGACATACTATTATTTCGCTGATCAAGAAATATAGGCACACACTCAGTGAACCCATCAAGAACATAAAGAACAAGAAAAAAACTATTGGTTTTGCAATGAAAGATAATAGCCAAGATTCCAAGATCGGTACAAATCATAGCTAAGAATCAACTATGGGTAATCTTTCTTTTCTTGTGCCAAGCTTTAAGGGTATAGGAATGGAAGAGTTGCAACATATTCTTTGTCAGGTCGACAAAGTCAAGATGGCTGTGGTTCAAAGAATCCAATCCTTGAAGACATCTTCTGCAAACTCAAACAAACAAGAAGAATATAGTCCCAAGAACTTCAAAGAGTTAGAAGAAAACAAAGGTGAGATGATTAAGGCTATGAGTTTTAATGATTGGACATTTCTTGAAAGTGAAGATCAATGCACAAGTTCTGTTAAGAATGAGGAAAAAATGATTTGCAAGAATGAATCTCATTTTTCATTGCTTCTCAGAATGATACAAGGTCTATATTTATACAAATCATGATCACCAACTTTCTCACTCTCTTTCCTAACTAATAGGATCTATTATAACAATAGTTAAATTCTAACTAACTTCTATTCAGCTAACAACTTGGGTGCTGTATATATTATGCCTAACTAATTACTGTAACTAATCATGCCAGCTCAGCTCTTGGATGAATATGTTCAGCTCAAATGTATGTGCAGAGATATTCTGGTGTGATGTAGTTCCAGCACCAGCTGTGCAGTTGCAATGGACAATGGATGTATTCTCAATACGCCCCCCTCAAGATGGAAGCAAAGAAAAGGAGAAAGACCAAGAGGATTAGTGAAAATATTTCTGAGCTAGTTTGAAGATGTAACATGAAGTGTTTTGATAACCCCATGTTGTATTTGGTCACAAACATAATGACAATCCAGCTTAATGTGCTTGATTTTCTCATTGAAAACTGATTGGTTGCAATATGTAAGCTACCTTATTGTCACAAAATAGTAACGCAATAAGAGGATGTAGAAGTTTGAAATCAGCAACGAGAGCTATTAGTTAAGTGAGTTCATAGCAAGTGGAGGTCATGGATCAATATTCTGCTTCAGCAGAGGAGTGAGAAACTATAGGTTGTTTCTTTGATTTCCAAGAAATAAGGGAATTTCCTAGAAAAACACAAAATCTAGTCAATAATTTGCGTGTATTAGGGCATCTAGCCAAGTCAGCATCACATAACCCTTTAAGGTGAAGAGCTGAGGTAACTGGGAAAAAGAGACTTTGAGCAGGTGTTGATTTGACATAACTAAGAATACGATGAGTAGTATCTAGGTGAGGTTGCCTTGGTGTGTTCATGAATTGACTAAGGACCTAAACTGCATAAGCCAAATTAGGTCTTGTAAGAGTAAGAGCAATCTGCCCACAAGTCGTTTGTAAGCAGAAGGATCAGTCACTTCAGAATCAATAAGGATGTCTAGCTTGAGATGTTGTTCCATTAGGGATTTAGCTGGTCTTCCACCAAGAAAACCAGAGTCTTGAAGGATCTCTAGAGCAAATTTGTGTTGACAGATTGAAATACCTTGAGAGGATCTGGCTACTTCAAGGCCTAAGAAATATTTCAAAGAACCAAGATCTCTGATCTTAAACCGACTATGAATAAATTGGTTGAGCTTAGCAACAACATTAGGAGTATCAGATGCAATGACGATGTCATTAATATCGATCAACACAACAATAAATTAAGTATCATCTTTTTTGATAAAAAGAGAGTAATAAGATTTGGATTGGACAAAACCATATCCAAGAATAGCATTAGACAACTTAGAAAACCATTGTCTAGATGCTTGTTTCAACCCATATAAAGACTTATTCAATTTGCAGAGTTGATTGAGACCATTTTTAGCAAATCCAAGTGGGAGTTGCCGGTAAATTTCTTCTATGAGATCTCCATGAAAGAATGCATTGTGAACATCTAGTTGAAAAAGGTGCCACCCTTTGATTGCTGCCAAAGCCAACAGACATCCGATAGTGGTGAACTTAGCCAATAGAGAAAATGTTTCAAAATAGTCAAATCCCTCTATTTGAGTATACCCTTTATAAACTAGTCTTGATTTGTACCTTTCAATGGTACCATTAGCCTTGTACTTGATTTTAGGGTTAATTGCATTGGAGGTCCCCCATAGTATAGAGTTTATCTTATTTTGGTCTCAAATATTTCAATTGCATCATTTTAGTCCATAATATTGAATATATTTCTATGTGGTCCCTCAAACAGATAATATCCAAATTGCTAATAATTTTTTATTATAAATTTGTCACATGATACTTAAATATGGACAAAAAATAATTTGGGTATCAAAAGTTATTCAAATTAATTTTTTCTCGATATTTTGGTATTATGTGACAAGTTTATAATAAATTTTTTTTAGCAATCTGGACGTTGTTTGCTTGAGAGACCACATAGAAATATATTCAATAGTTTAGGGACTAAAATGATGCAATTAAAATATTGAGAGCTAAAATAAGACAAACCCCATACTTTGAGAACCTTTAGTGCAATTAGCCCTTTATTTAATATGCCCACTTACAACCAATGAGAATTTTGCCAAGAGGTAGAGAGGTAAGGGTCCAGTTGTGATTATCTTCAAGAGCTTGGATTTCAGAATTCATGGATGTGCACCATTCAGGGAATTGAATAGTCTTCTGGAAATATTGACGTTCATAATGTGAAGAAATACTGAGAATAAAAGGTCAGAGCAGAGGAATAAAAGGTCAGAGCAGAGGAGCTTCCTAGGTAGCAAGCTAGTTAGGAGAGAAGTCACTTTTGGCTTCTTAAGTAGGGGCAAGGAGGAAAGTCCGATAGGAGGCATGTCTGACCAATTCGACCATAGACTAAAGTCGGGAATAGATCTAATAAGAGAAAAAGGCATGTGTCGATCAAAGACCGAAAATGTTTCTTTTTGAATAGAGACAAGAAACTTCCATCGTTTTTTCTAACTATTGGGACAAGAGTCAATACATCATTCTCTTTGTTTGATGATTCTGCTAGAAAGTTGAACAATCCTGAGAATGATTCTAGGGAGAAGGATAGGCCCGGTCAAACTATGGATCTCCCTAAAGAATCTTGTCTATTCCTATCATAAAATCCCTCTAGACTAGACTTCTGGGTCTTTTAGCCAATTCACTTCAAATATGTATGCGGTATGCTCATTTTTTTAGGTGAGAGGAGCATTGCTTTGAGGAAGGGAAAGTGTGGTTTTATATTAGATAGAAGTGGCTGGCCTATAAGGCTTTCTATTGTCCTTTTAGGTCTTTTGAAAGAGAAGCGAACGAATAACTATAGTATTACTCCTGATCCCCCACAGAACACAGAAAGAATCCTTAAAGAGGGAGGGCGACCCTACCAGCTTTGATTCACCTTTGGGGGTTGCTAGTGGGTAATGCTTTCACTTAAGTGTTCTTAGCATCTCAAACCTTGGAAATCAAATTGAAAGTGCTATCCCTGAGGGAAAGCAGGTGTTCGAGGCCCCGCCACTTGAAGGGACAAGCTTCGTCGCTTAAAAGGACACTTGAGAGAATTCCTTAGATGCGGTACAAAATTCCCATGGCAATTGACAATGAGCTACTTGCCAAACTATTTTAGCATAGTTTGACTGGACCCGCATTGACTTGGTTGATGAACACTGACCCAAATACCATTTGCATGTGGCTAGATCTGGTTAATGCCTTTGTGACGCACTATGCATAGAATACGGATATTCAGTTATCAAGGCATAAGCTTTGGCATCTCAGTTGTGGATGGTTAAGAAGAAATGAGCTGACAATGGTAATCTTGTAAGTAACTAGGTGTCCTTCTTAGTCGATGAGAATGTCTAGATGAGGGTTGAATAGAAAGGGAAAAAGAAATTAGTAGAAGGGAATGATATGTTGGAATTGAAATGATATTATCCGGTGAGGTAGAGTTAGTAGAAGTAAAGAGTCTTCATCAACATAGTGAGATGCTGTAGCAATTGTGTGAAAAGGAAATTTAGACTCATGAAAAACATCTTGAGAGATGAAAATAGAATTTAGCTGATTTTCTTTTCATCAGATAAACCCAAATTCATCTAGGGAAATCATCCACAATAGTAAGAAAATATTGTGAAACTTTCAGCGAGGGAACATAAAAGGGACCCCAAATATCATGATGTATTAATTAAAAAGGAACAAGTGATGTTGTGGTGCTGATAGAAAATGGTAACCTATTTTGTTTAGCATAATGACAAACATTGCAATGATCATTACTAGAAAGAGTAGTATCAGGCACATCTTTATGCAGCAAGGCTAATCTATGAGAAGATAAGTGGCCAAGTTTAAAATGCCAAAGATTAGTAGAAACTTTAGTTTGTACAAAAGAAACATTTGAACAAAATTGACTAATAGGTTGCTGTGGACACTAGTACAATCCATTTCTTTCTACACCCATCCTAATCGTCCTCCATGCTAATAGGTTCTGGATAAAACAAAAGCCAGGTAGAAACAAGAAACAACAGGAGATTTGATGAGTGAGTTTATTAGCAAAAATGAGATTGAAATATAAAGAAGGAACACATAAGACATTAGTTAAGAGAATAAAATTGGATAGTCTCACAGTAACAATGTGACATACAGAGACAACTTTACCATTTGGCAACCTTATTGATGTATTGGGAACAGAAGTTGTAGGGGCTAAGTAAGATATTGAGCACACTATATGGTCAGTTGCTCTAGTGTCAATTATCCAGTCAATCTCAGTTTTAGAATCATTATGTTTTGAAGAATAGGATGAAGAAAAACTTGAACAAGGTGAAACTTCATGATTAAGAGACGAAGACAAAACATGAGGATATAAGAATTGGTTACCAGATAGATTTAGTAATGAATTATTTGGAGTGCTACTTATGTGATTCACAAAAGGTTGCTCTTTAGCTTGAGATTGTAACTTCAAGAATGTTAACAACTGTTGAATTTGCTCTTGGCTTATTGGTAGGTGTGGATTTGTACTTAGTTTGATCTTAGGAAATAATTTTTCACCGTTGACTTGTCCAACTACTTTAGAGTTTGATCCAGAACTATTCTTGGTCTTTGTAAAACAATATGTAGGTGGATAACCATGCAATCTATAGCATTTTTCAACTGTATGGCCTAGGATTCTATAGTGAGAGTAGGTTGGCCTTGATTTGTTGTAATTTTTACTGTTGGACTGGTATGTTGAAGAATTTGTATTGTTGAAGAGTGTAATAGAGTCAATGTTTTGAGTAATAGAGGCCACAATCTCACGTTGCCTTTGCTCTTGAAGAGTTAAGGCAAAAAAACCTTGTTAATTGAAGGCAAAGGATCTTGAAGCAAGATCTAATTTCGAATATGAGAAAAATTTTCATTTAGGCACATTAGAAATTGAATGATGTAATCTTGTTGCAAATACTCAATCAGTGTCTTCATTGTTCTACAAGAACAGACAGGCATAGGACAATTATTCATGAATTCATCCCACAATCCTTTGAGTTGAGTATAAATGTATTTACAAAGAGATTACCATGTGTCAAGGATGAAATAGACTTCTGTAGCTGGAATATTTGTGGACCATTGGTTTGTGAAAACATCTCTTTCAGTTCATCCCAGATTTCTTTTGCAAAGTCTAAATATAAGACACTCTTTGCAATTTCCTTCGATAAAGCATTCAAGTACAAAGATATTAGCATGTTATTATAGTTAATATAGGAGTTATATAGTGAATCAGTCTGCTCTGACCACTTTGGAATCAATCCATCAACAAAACCTATTTTGTTCTTGGCACTTAAGGCCATAAACATAGATCTGCTCCATGAATTATAATTTCCTCCTATTAGTAATTGAGAAACTTATAGACCTCCTGGGCTATCTCCATGATGTAGATAGAATGTGTGAGAATAATTTTTAGTTGCGCTTGAAGAAAAAGTAGAGGAAGAGGTCTAATTTGCTATGGATGCCATAAAAACAAAGCAGTTTTGTAGAAGAGCTTAAAGCTTTGATACCATGTAAAGAAGGAATGAATCTCATTTAGTTCTGCAAGAATGCTCATGGATACTGGGATGCTGTATTATAATTGTCTTGATCTTCCACATATTTGATTGCAATATTTTGAAGTTGGGTGTCCAAATTCAAAGGCTTAAATAATTTTGATTCTTGATGTATTTAGCTTTAGTGATCAAATTGGGGTACTATCTGACCTCTGTTTCCGTGTTTGCCTCTTTTGGGTGTATAGTTTTCTCGGAATTCCCTCATTCCAAGAGATGTATCTTCCATCTTCTTGCTAATAAATTTTGTTATTATCTATATTAGTAAATTTATTATGTACTGATGTTTGAGCTTACACAACACTACCAACAGTCTTTGGTATAATAAAACTCCTTACCTTGTGAAGGCTTTGCCTTCTTCAGATTAGAGGTTTAAGTTCCCCTTCCCCTTTCCCCTCCCCCTCCCCCTCCCCACAAAAAAAGCTTACACAACGATGAATGAAACAACAGAGTAATAAAATAAGATTAACTCTCTATTAGGAGCAATCCTCTTAGAACCTAATTTATTCACCTAATTCACCATGACCCTTGAATTGATTGTAGGCCCTATCAAACATTTGAACTTATTGTAGGGGCGATTCTAGAAAATGTGAGGCCTAAAGCCATAAGTATAAATGGGGCTTTTTTATTTTTTAATTTAATTTAATATTTAATATTTTTATTTTTGAGATTCAAAATTATTAATTAAATTTTTGTTATCATGTTAACATATATTTTTTAAAATATTTTGATAAAATTATAATCTATTACTTCATTAACATGTTTACGTTTTTCTTATTAGTTTTGTGTATTCTTCACCGAAATTGTGATATTACATGATTGACTTTTATTACGATAAATACATTCATTATTATCTTTCTGTTGAATTATTCCACTATCTTCTAATTTGTTAAAATCATTTACTTGTTTATGTTTGTAACTTTCACCTAAATTTTGTTATATTGTATTTGTTATGGGTAACAAGATTATCAAAACATTTTTTTGAAATTAAATTATTTTTTATTTTGGATCCTTTATAGAATGGACAATTTGGTTAGTTTTTCTTGCTTAAATGACAACAAAATTGAGTTTGATAGAAGTAGATAATGTGTTGGTGTTGTTTTTGTTTTGAGAGAAAGAGAGAGAAATTGAGAGAAGTAGATAATGAGTTGGAATTGTTTTTGTTTTGAGAGAGAGAGAGAGAGATGCTTATTATATATATATATATATATATAAATATATATATATATATATATATATATATATATATATATATATTTAATATGAGAAAGTCAAGCAAGATTGATGATGTCAAAATTTTTTGTTAATCAATTTTTTACTTCAACAAAGGTGATTGTGTGAGGTAAGTTGGACTTTTGGGTTCAAATTTTAAAATTATTTTTTTTTGCTTACATTTTTTTTTTTGCTTGGATTAAATTATACAAAGTTTTAATCTTTGATTTTACCTCATTATTGGCCTCTTAAATTAGGGGTCTTATTTATATGTCGGGCCTAAAACGCATGTTGGAAAAAAAATACTCTTCTTTGGGGTTGCCATTCCGTTGTAAGGTTTTCCCCACAAGTTTTGGGATACACTCGAACTTGAAAGCATAGCATTTAGCTTTTCTTTCAATGTTCGATTTTTGCATTCAACTATGCCATTTGATTATGGTGAATATGGAACAATAGTTTGGTGAATGATTCTATGTGTTGAAGAAAACTCCACAAAAGGATATTCATATTCACCTGCCCTATCATTTTTTAATGCCTTATTTCTTCTACTAATTATATTATTAACAAAGTGCCTTATAAGAAAACAAATAAGACACCAGATGAATTAAAGAAAGGTCAAAATCCTTCCTATAAATATTTAAAAGTGTGGGGATGTCTAAGAAAAGTGGTACTTCCTAAACCAAAAAAAGTTAAGATATGACCTAAAACCATTGATTGGGTATTCATTGGTTATTCCCATGATAGTAGTGTATATCGATTTCTTGTTTATAAATTTGAGATTTCTGATGTGCATATTAATAGAATTATTGAATCAAGGAAAGCTTCATTTTTTAAAAATAATTTTTCATGTAATATATCATATGAATCAAGTTTTTTAAAAAGACCAATTGATGCTACGACTAATAATGGTCAAGTTAATACAAACAAGGAGTTCATGTAGCAGATGGACAAATACTTTAATGTCGTTTGGTCTTTATTTTCTAACTTATCTATTAGAGAATGATCTTCAAAAGTTTTCATGAAGCTATTTCCTCCCTTGAAGCACCTTATAGGAAGAAAACGGTTAATTCTGAAATTGAATCCATTATGAAAAATCATATATGGGAATTGGTGGATCTTCTACCAGGTAATAAACCATTAGGTTGTAAATGGATCTTTAAGAAGAAGATGAAAGCTGATTGTGTGACGGCCCAAAATTCAAGGGTCCTTTCTCAACTCGTTTATCACCCATCAAGCCTTGGAATACCTATGAATACTGTATGATCTGATACCACGTCGTTACATCTTATTCATTGGGATCATAACAAAATGAAATTCAGGCAGAATTTCTTTTGCACAAGAGCTCCATCCAATAAATAACCTGTGCATACATTATTCATACAACTATTCCAAGGTTGACATCCCAAGGTCTAGGACTTAAAATTTAACCATTCATATTGTCCGAAGAAAGAACACAAGATATGAAGGCTCGTAAGCATTGAAGCTCAAAAATCAAATTTAGGGATGAGGTATCCATACTTGTGATAAGGTGTACCAGTACCTGAGCCCTATGAAAGCTAGGTACCAGTACCTGTAAGCCTTAGTACCGGTACCCGGGCCTCCATTATCGGGATATCGGTACCTATGAGCATAAGTATCAGTACCTGAGCCCACTGAAAACTGGGTACCGATACTTGTAAGCATGAGTACTAGAACATGAAGCCCTAATTTCCCAGATTTCAACATTTAACCCTAAATATTCATACTACATCCATTCATAATGAGATTAAATGTCCAAATATAAAGTATCCTTACAAGCCTTTATAAAAAATACAAGTTTTGTATTATGCTTTACCGTCTTCCCTAACCTCCAACATGAACCTAATTGTTTGTGTGTACGACTTATAGCGTATGGTGAGTGTCACTCTCCCTTGAGTTCAATGCAAGAAGTGGGAAAAATGTATGTGGATCAACAAAAATGTGCGTGTGTGCAAAAGTGCTTCTCAAGCGTAGAGAGACTTGCAACGTCGTGTTTAACTTGGAATGAGTATTCTAAGGTCGTCTCCTCAGGGAAGGCACGGTCGGGTGTTCTTGAAGAGTGATTTGTGAAAAAGTGAAAATTGAAAAACCTTGTGGTTTGAAGTTTGGTGAGTTGTGAGTTAAGAAATATGCAAGAAAGAAAGGTTGGCTAATCCATAGAGGTTATTCTAATGGAAATGCCAAATCGACTCATATCATTCAACTAATGGTGTCTCGGTGTTTGATTAATTCGTAGGAAGTGAAGAACTAAGTAGCTGTGTTGGACAAGAGCATACCACGTGATAAGTCTACGGTGTATCGAAAGCTCACAACTACGTCCGCACTCAACTTAGTCAAAGCAAACACTTTACACTACGAGGAAGGATGGAAGAGAGTCGATTTCAGAAACCCAAGAGGAAATATCTCTTGGATTAGCCAACTAAAATTTTAGCTATGCATGATAAAAACAATAACAAACATTAAGTAGAGAAACATAGTAGTGAAATCAAACATAGACTTGTATTAATTTAAAATAAAGTTTAAACTACAAAAGAAAAGCTATTCATTTCCAACATGTAAGGCTTAAAGGAAATAGGACCCAAATGTAGAAATGAACCACGAGAAAATTAGCTAAGCTTAATTACAACTTGAATAAAAGAGATTAAAGTGAAAAAGGGAAAGATTACATGTGAAATGGAGTTTACTACAATGAAAATGATAAAGGAAAATGTAAAACCTACCTTTCTTTCTCTAGAACTTCATCTTCTACCTTGGACCTTCTCTTTCTAAAAGCTTTTTTATGATCTGAATTTGTGTGAAAGAAGTCCCTATTTTCATCCATCCTCCTTCCCTCTTAGCATGAGTGGCTGACTTGGAGTGATTAGAGAGAGGTTGTCCACCAAAGCTTCCAAAATCAGTCAAGGCATGGTCCTCCCATGCTTTTCCAACTACTCCCTCTCTCTACATTGGCCACCCATTCCTTCGTGCTTGAATATAGGGGATATGAGATCATCATCAAGTGTTAGAAATGTCAAGGCATGGATTAGGTGACAAAAGGTGGGCTTTCGTAGTTGGTGGAGTTGTTTGAGGAAGGATCTGGGTTTTCTGAGGATCTTTTACCAGCAACTCGTAAGGCTCATACCGGTAACTCATTTTTAGTAGGGTCTTCTACCGTTAGCTCATAGGTATCCTATCGGTATGTCTTGCATGGAGGAACTAGAGGCTGCTTTCCAGTAGGCTTTTCTACCAGTAGGTATTGCAGGTCTTCTATCGGTTGCTTATTTCCAGTGGGGTCTTCTACCGATGGCTCGTAAATATCCTACCGGTAAGTCTGGCAGGGAGGCACTAGAAACAGCTTTCCAGTAGGCTCTTCTACCGGTAGGTCTTGCAGGTCTTCTACTGGTAGCTCATCTCCTTGTCTTGAAATTCCTGGTTCCTTGAGCTCCTGAGCAATCCGTCATGAGATCCTTTCTTCCCCATTGACCTAGATCACTTGATGGGGTGCTTTATGCCTGCCCTCTTCAATCTATCACCTGCAATCATACCAATCTCCTTTAATTATCAATTTGAATCCATTTTGCAAAAAAAATACTACAAAACAAGTTAAATTGGATGTAATGAACATGCTTAATATGCAATGTTCCACACTAATCACAGCCTCCAACTTGAGCTTTGTTAGTCCTTATTGCAAAACTACGTACTACATGTATAACAATTTCATTTATGTTAGATAATTCATGGACCAACAAAATACTCAAATCGTATTGCAATTATGTAAATGAGATTGGGGCATAATGAAACAAAAGTGTAGTTCTTTCATTTGGAGGTTTGCAATAAGTACAAGGACTCAAGAGAAAATGGCCTACTATCCTAGGAATTCTTCTACTAGGCCAGAGATTCCTAAACTGCTACCCCATTATATACAACCAACAAAATAACAACAAAAGATAACCAAGATTAAACGCTCTCTAATCCTCCTCCTCATCATCCCCATCATCATCCTCATCCTCAGTTGAGTTGGCTGGGGCAGACACTTGTATGCTAGCACTAGTCCCTGGAGCTTGTGATGGGGACTCTGGTGCGGTAGCCGGTGGTGGTGGAATCTCGGGGACCTTTAGCTTTTGCAGCTGCATAGTCCCCCTGAAATCATCCAACTTCTCCTGGATCCCATCTAGATGCTGAGAGACCGTTATAGGTAAGGTTGTAGTAGATAGCTCGACTGTCAATGGTCCGGCTATAGGTGGTTCGGCCCTAGATGGCATAGCTCTCTCTTCTCTAAGTTTGGACCCTACTATCATAGCTGTCCTCTTCATGCTACTCGGCTTGTCTATAGGGCCAAACTTAGGCGGGAGTGTCACGTCAGTAGGGATGCCCTTGAGTAGGTGGGCGTAAGGAAGGTTCTCCCTTGGCTTCGTAGTTTGGGAGTAGTCCTTTATCACCTCCCAAATCATCAAGGCGATGTCCATTCTGGTTCCAGCCATGAACTCATAAAGGAGGGCCAGTTTCTCTTCCCTCGGTGACTTCTCTGTACCCCGAGGCAAAATATTGTAGTAAAGGACCTTATTCATCACCCTGGAGGAATGCTTGAGTCGCTTAACTTGAATTTTTCCTTTGAACTATGAAGGGTCCTTAAACATCAGGCTTCCGTACTCTTGGAGTGACTTCCCCCTTCAGGTGTTATGGGGAAAGACAGGGGTGTTAGAAGTGGGCCTGTGATACTACAAAGCCTCGGCAATGACTGTTGGAGTGACCTTAATCACCTTTTCCCTCACATTCGTCTTTAAAAAACACAAATCTTCATCCACCACCCCCAACTTCTGGTAAAATTCCTGACAAATGGGAAACACATATCCCTCCACAATCTAGAACCAAAAGTGTAGCCCATGACCCTTAATCGCCAGGACCAAATTATCGCGTGGCCCGAGGGTAGGCCTATCCACTTGGCGCCCACACATCACATTCTTGGCTTTAATGCTCTCCGTGTGAGGGTTGTGCTTCTTCTTCTCCCTTGGGTCCCCTACATTGGGGGTAGTTTACTCTGCCCTCTTGTGGGACTCGGTTCCTGCTTGTGGTGAGGAGACAGGGCTCGTTTGTTTGGTACGGGCCATCAAAATCAAAAATCCCCTAGGGCGAAGAACGAAAACACCCAGCTCCAAAATAACTCAAAAATATCAAGAGATGATGGTGGAGACTTACCCATTCTAGCCGTTGTTCAAAAATCCAAGCTTTGAGTGAAAATCATGGCATTTGATGGATTTGGTGATGTTTTATGGAGAAGAGAGGGTTTTTGGCATTTTTTTGAGAGAGAAGAAGTTAGGGAAATGAAGAGAAATCAAGGGGAATCAAAGCTTGAGGGAAACAACTGATGGAGATGAAGGATTCCCAAGGTTTCTTTGAAGGTTTAGAGGGTTTTACGATAGGAGAAAGTGTTTTTGAGAAGGAGAGCAGTCAGAGAGATGAACGGTTTTTCTGAAAAAAAATGGGTTTAAAAACTTCGTTTTTGCGATTCTAGGCACGAGCTACGGGTAGCTCGTAAGTCTACTACTGGTAGCTAACCATTCTGGAAAACTGCTATTGGTAGGTCATGATTATTCTACCAGTAGCTAACCCTTCTGTTGTTCTAGTTATTCTGCCACGAGCTATCAATAAGTGATGCTTCTGCTACTGGTGGTTGACTCAATTTTTGCCAAAAAAATTTCCATTTTCTCATTCTCATTCTCGCTCCCACTCTAACATTATTCAACTCCAAAACATTATAATAACCTATTTCCTAACTCAACTACCCAAAGACATGATCATGCTAGTAAATCACGCTGTATGACTATGCCAAAATTCATTTACAAATTTGCGATGTGATTTGAGTCTTTATGCTTTCAAAACACATGACATAGAATTCTAAATTCAACAAAATGAACACCCAACAAGTAAAGCATAAACTAGAGTAAAAAGGTTATTCCTCTTTCTTACACATATCTAAATTTTGAGCAATATTCCCTTATCATACTAGCTCTGAGTTGCCAGACACAACTTTCCAATCACCTGAACTAATCACACATGAGTTTCATCATAGCTTTAAATAATATTCTAGAGTATCCACCTACACATTTCCTTTCAAAACTCGTGTGTGTGAAATGAACCTTTCAACAAAATCCACATTTATTTAGCTATCCAAATTCAGCTTTGATGTAATTCTCACCAGGGTTTCTCTCTAAAAATGAATAACTGTATGATTATCCTAGCATTCTCTCATGCATATATGTGAGATGGAATCTTGTGCACAAACTAAAATATGCTCACATATAATCCAAAAAATGACATGCATGCATAAATATTGAAACGACCTTGACATAATCTCATGAATAGAATGTTAGGGCACTAGATAGCAAGACCAACTTTTCTTTCATTTAAATTGTGCTCTCAGAATGCTTTCTCTAGATCATTTAGGGCTTTCATGGGTTGTAATGAGGCCGTGGGATGATAATTAGGGTGAGTGAAATGAAGGGTAGAAGGAGTAAAAAAGGGTTATTCTGAAAAGCATGACTTTTATTATAAAAAATTTCCTTTTTGTGGAATTTTCAGCTTTACACCTTCACGTCACTTTATCTCTCTTTTTTTTTTCCTTCTTTTTTCTTTTCTTTTTTCAATCCGCCTTTTTTCTCCTTTTATCCTTTTTTCTTGACTTTCTCTCTCCTTTTTCATTCAATGTCATTCATCCCTTTTAGAGTTTCCTCACCACATTCGCCTTTCCTGTGACGCCCAAAAAATTGGAGGTCCTTTGTCAACCTGTTGATCACCCATAAACCCGTAGAATACCTGTGGATACCATGTAACTTGATATCATGCCGTTATGCCCCATTTATCGGGGTCCATAATTTGACAAAATTTGGGTAGAGTCTCCTTTGTACGGAGAGCTCTACCCAAAACACAAACTGTGCAATCATACAACATTGACCATACCGGGTCCATTTATCCATACTCATATAACAACATGCAATTTTTACATTAAAAATAGTCCATGAGTTCGATTACAACTTTTTTTCATACATTACATGCCCAAAAACCAATTGACATCTTATGTTTTTAAAAACAAAGTTTAAAAGCCACTAGTCGACTTTTCTTCATCCTTGAGGTCTCGAATACGAGTCGTCCACCGGTGTATAGCACGCTCCTGAAATATTTTTCCATAAAGGGTGAGCCATGCTCAATAGGGTATCTCCTAAGAGGCTACTCCCCAACCTATGTACCTATGCAATGTCCACATGCAACATTCAACAATCAACAACCATTCCAATCAAGAATATGCAATTCAATGTTTGAAATCACCGTGCCATGCCATGAAATGAGATGAGACTCACTTATGCACTTCAACCCGAGCCTTTGACTTCTTCTCCCACAACCCATGCAATGCCATGAGTATAAAACGGGTTATTCCAAGCCCTTGCCATTGATGTTGCACATTCAGTGACCTTTTAAAAATCCCTGGGTCTTTTTTGGGGAGGGTATTCATGGATTTACACCAAGGAGCACCCAACCGACACATAATTTATGGACTTCTACTAACGGTTCCATGTACACCGACATACTTTATGGACTCTACCCCACGGAGTGCGTATCCAATCACCAAGCCTTGCACCCGAGGGACATTCTAGCCCTTCTTGCTAATCCCGACCCTATTTTCAATACAAACCATGCGACTCAGCCGGGTCTTCGACCCAACTTTTTTGAG
>CAUOFW020002590.1:0-46599 GCA_963454935.2 Ilex paraguariensis
CCAGCGTTAGGGTTGGGGTTGGTGGTTCCAGAAAACCTCACTTCTTTCCTATCTTGAGTTCTGATTCTGAAAGTTCGATTTCGGAATCCATCAATCTTCAATTTGGTCCATTTTTAGGTCTAGGTCGAATAACAATGAGAGTTCACGAAGTTTTAGCGCAGGTTCCGGTTTCGATGGTCTCGGATTCAGCAGTTGGAGGAGGAGGAGGAGGGGTAAATGGTGCTTGGAGATTGTACGGATGGTTCTCTGAGTGCCATGGGTTTTGGCATAATATCGCTTTGATTGTCCCTTCGGCTTTGTTTGTCTTATACTTGGCATTTCAGGCGAAGAAGAGTTCTGTCAAGCTGTTGAATGACCGATCCCATATTATTATTACGTATTACGGGTTTCTTTGGCTCGTCAGTGTTCTCAATCTCGCTTGGTGTTTGCTTCAGGTGTGTTCTTTACAACCGTGTAGAACATTTGATGAATCTTTTTTTACTTGAATTATAACTTTGCTAACTAAATTAATTACCGTTTGTGGGTCAATTTTGAGCTTGGAAGGACCTGTATTATTCAAGGCGTAATGCGCACTATGGGGTCAAGGTTGCCAGGGGTAGTTGTGATGCGTTAGACGAGGCACACGCCTCATTGAATTGAGACACATAACACGCAAACGATTTTTCAAACCATGACATACCATGACAAAAGTAAAATATAAGCAAATATTCAGAAAATGCAAACATCATAAAACATCCACCTTCCCAAATATCCCTAACAGGCTGATTTCAGTAAACAAAAGCTCATTTCACATGTTCAATAACCTGTTCTAATCTGATAAACAGCTCAGCACAAAAACAAAGTTTTTGCATCACAACTTCTCAATTTATGCAATGCCATCTGTACAAATCACAACAATTGAATTGCTTGAGCAAATGCAAACAAACTTCAAGTACTGGTAGCACATTTTACTGTAGAAAAGACGTAAGTTTTGCAAAGTTCATTCAGTTATTTGGTTTCAAGCCCCACATCTAACACATAAAGAGACATGGATAGAGAGAGAGATTGAGTGAGACGGCGATGAAAAATAAGAGAAGTAGAGTGAGAAAGAGATGGGAAAAAGGAGAGAGAATAGTAAGAAAAATCAAGGAAGAAACTTAAAGAAAAGAAGGGACAGAGGCAAAGATGAAACAAGGATGAGCAAAAATAAATAAGAGAAAATGAAAAGAGATATATATAGAGAGGGGAAGATTTGAAGAGGATAAGAAAATATAGACACCAAATCGTTTGTTAGACATATGGAGAGAGAGGTGACCCGTAGGGATTTCTTTTGACATTGCATAGCGTCACATTGGCTTTTTTACAGCTTGTTTTGTGTATCACGCAAACCTAAGACATCACACAACTATATAATGTTCATTATCCCAAATGCAATCTGGAAAAGATAGAGGCAGAACAAAAAAGTTCAATGAAGCAGATAAGTGACTTGGGCCTGAGACCACTATGTGCGCGTCTTCTTGAAGTGGCCTCGCATGGGATTGGGCAAGGCGCTACAGCTGGGCCTTGCTGCACCCCAAGGTGCTGGCCTAAGCATGCATTTAATGACCCTATGAAAGACAATTTTTGATTAGTTGTATAGTGCACACAGGAGATGTGTTCACAAACATGTACAAGGAAACAGACTTGCTTATGTGTTTTTTTATGTGGTATTTGCTATGGCTCTGGTAGTAAGTATTTTTTGATGAATGTATGAGCAATTCAAGTTTCTTTTGAACTATTAGTTCGCGTCTATCAAAGATGAATGGATACACAAAGTTGTATCATAGATTGGATTCTTGGACGAAGTTAGAAGATGATGGGAAATTAAGGATTGATATGTATTCTGAATGTTGAGTGACAAATTATGGTTTAGACTACAAGCCCTCACGATCAAATAGTGATGTGGCTGATGTGAATCTAGAGGACGTTGTCATGCTGCATACACCAAAGCACTTGATTTCCCTTGGGACTTATGTGTATATATTATCAAAAGGTTATGAGTTGGTGATGTAAGCACTTATGCTATGTAATGCTTACAGTGTGAATTACTCAGATAGGTGGTTGGGGTATGCAGATACAAAGACCTTAATCATAGAGCTTAAGGATTGGACAACGCGATGAAGATGAAGAGAAAGGAAGAAAATATTTTTTAACAAGAGACAAGAAAAATTCTTCGTTTTCATGCAATTCTTAATAAAAAAATCAAGTCATTATTTTCATTTAGAAACCATACTAGGATTCTTGTGAAATGCACTTTATGCCAATATTGTTTAGAGAACTGTATAGTGCTACAAAACCAAAATGAGCATAAAATTCTTCAAACCATAGAAAGATTCTAAAAGCACCCACCAGACTGGTGTCAAAGTAAGGAAACACTACTAGGTTTCCATAAAGTAGAAAATGTTATTATTGAGTTACTCCATGGCAGGTGGAACATCGAAATTTGATACATCAATCTCACTTGGAAACCTAATCTTGTGTTTGCTTTGACTTTTGGTAATTCAGGAGACCTATTCTTGCCTTGGTATAAGTTGTTTGCTTTGGGAGGATTGATGTGGGTGTTTCCTGCATCATCCATAGGTTTTGGGCAGAGTGGTAAAGGAATGACTTTATCGAATTGTGCTATTATGGCTATTTTTTGAGTTATCTGAAAGGAAAGGAATTCAAGAATTTTTGTAGATGAAAGCGAAGAGCTGGATGGTTTATGGGGACTATATTCATTTTATTGCATTGTTTTGGGCTTTGGGTTCTAAGGAATTCAAAAGAATCCCAATTTTTAGTATTTTGGTGAGATGAAGAGCTTCATGGGATTTTTGATTTTGTAATGAATTTTCTTTTTATTATATTTTTGTTTTTCTTTTGGTTGGACTTCTTAGCCAACCCTTTTCATGTAATCTTTGACTTTTTGATATTAATGCGTTTTTCCCGTTTCCTATTTAAAAAAATGTTATAAAGTGGACTACATCTATAATCTCTCAAAAAAACATCTATTTTTGCAACTCTATATTTCTGGAATTTATACCACTGCCAAATCAGAAACTCGAAATGTCCAACAATCTGAATTATAAAGAAGCTACAAGCACCTATTGCGCCTGTGTTGAACCTGAAACGCCATATATCTCAATCATAAAGCTATAAGCACCTATCGTTCCAGTGTTGAAATGAAGCAAGCTTTACTAGGTAGCCTTGTGGTCCATTTGGTAGTATGAAAGAAGTATTGGAAAAGGTATCCTAGGGAAAGAAAGTTGCCTATGGTTGGTTGATTAGGATGGAAAAGGGAAAGAGAAGAAAATGTGTTCTTTACTTTGCCATTTACCCTTTTTTTTTTGAGAAAGTGCTATTGCACCTTTTCAGAAAAAAGGTGGAGTGTTATTCGAAAGAAAAAGTATAAAAAAGAAAAGGTCCCTCATTTTCTTCCCACTTCCTCCAATATTGGGAGTAAGGAATACAATGAATGCAAAAGGAAAATGCACCCATTCTTTCTTCACTTCCCTTCCTGATCACCTCTGCTGATAATATTGTATCTATGCTCGTCTTTTCAGTTCTCCTATCTTTACTCCCACTATTTTGTAGATGGAGTATGAACCCCCAACATCTTAATGATTCGACTAGTCCAACATTATAGAAACATTGAAATTAGATACTTGAACAAATTTGGGAGACTAATCATACACATATAGTGTGTTGACGTTGATCTTACATTGGAAATCTGGACCCATTATGTTTCATATAATTAAAAAGGTCGGTCCTGGGTACAAGCTCCAACCACCGTGGGGTTTGGGGAGGGTTAGATATATGTAGCCTTATCCTCGTATGTGGAAAAATTGTTTTCGCAACCCTTTATGCTTTATAGGATTGATCTCTTCAATTGCAATCAGATGTTTGCAGTTACTAGTATCGGATTTAAACATCATGTGTGATGCGTTTAATCTTTATCATTGCCCCTTATGAGGTGAGGTCTGATGTTCATAACCTCATTTTATTGCTACTGACTGCTTGAAAATTGTGATGCATGTTATGTAGTGGATTATGTCTGCCCTTTACATATGCAAGAACATTTATGGTAAAACGCACTCTTTCTTCTTCAAAGGTGTGCCCTCAGTGTTTGTCTCCAAAGAAGTGAGGAACTTCATTGCTGAAACTTTGTGGTAGAATGGCTTCACCTGAATTTTCCATGCATAGACACTCGCCGTCTCATTTCAATGGCCAATTATTTCTAGGTTGAAGTAGAATAGCTGACTTCAATGAATCATCAAGAAACTCCCAAGTACACTCTTGAAAAAGGCTCTAGTATAGGAGCGGCACTCTAGTAACCCAGTTGAGAGCTTACATAATGTGCAATGAACCACTATATGCATGGCATAATGATCTGGATATTGCTACTTTAAGATAGAGTTCTCAAACCACATGTCATACTGAAATTGAACCCACTTTTACTGTTCTGTGGTGGTCACAATCAGTTGCTTGTAAGAACTAAACCGCGAAAAAAAATATTATTCGGTCAGGGAGATGCAGAAATAGTAGTCCAAGATCCATTATGTGTCCCTCTCTTGATTTTTGTATTGATTGCAAAATGGTACATAAATACTTAACTAAGACATTTGCTACCAACTCTCATGTGTAATCTAAAATAGTAAAATGTGGCCAGATGTGCATCATACTATTTATTCTCTACATGTTTTACGGTTGGCTGTTTTCTGACTTCCTTTGTATTGGAATAGGCATGGGAGTGTAGTTCTGTGAAAGAGGTGGCTTGGAATATCTTGTCATTATCTACAACAACTGGAATGCTGTTTCTTGAAGTTAGCTTGATGGCTTTCTTACTCCAAGGAAACTATGCAAGTGGACAGGAAGCATTGACGAGGACTTTTGTTGTCTCCGGGCTCATTGTGGGTTTGGATATTCTTCTCAAGGTATTCTTAGTTTTCCTCTCAAGATTTCCAACTTTATGCTTTCTTGTTGAGCAGTTAGTTGTGGTTGGAATTCATCTGTGTAGTGTTACTAAAAATCTGTTGGATAGACTTCATTCCTGTAGATGTGAAGAAACCAGGTGGCCGAAAATTTTCGTCCCCCTATTTAAAGTGGAATTTGATGTAGAGAGAATCTACTTTTCAACAAGTTTCCTCATAGTCTATGTTATCTGAGAGCTGCATCATTCCCGTTCGCAAATTGGGAACAGGATCACGGTATTCCATTGATGGTAAAATGTGGAACTAGGGTCGAATTTTGAAATAATTTAGTTAAAATTCCTCAAGGTATTTGTAAATGCAAGTTCTTTATAGAGTAGATGGCTGGTTAAATATGACAACGTTCAAATGAACAAGTTCCTACATTCTGCTTCCGAGTTTGATAAATAGGAAAGCACAATGTGAAGTTTTATTGGGTGTTGTTTATTCCCATGAAGATATGGAATTGGAAAGATGTAGGGAAAAATATATTTTAGCCGCTAAATTTTTAGTGCTCTAGAATGGAAATATACCATGTTTCCTTGTGATTGTACCATTACAAAGTTTGCTATGGCATTAGCTTTTTGGGTGGCTTTGGTCATACTTGTTTAAGTGAATAGATTGCAATTTAGTGATACAATCAAGAACAGATGAACAATCGTTTGTTTGGACTTCAAAAGGAAAAGATCTTTTGTTTGGACTTCAAAAGGAAAAAATCTTTTGTTTGGACCTGTTGAACTCATGATTGACCTATTATTGTTATTATTTTTTTGGTGTTTGCAAACACTCTTATGTAGTTGTTTGCTTTAATTTTAAAAGCATTAACGGTTTGAGATGGATACTCATGAAGTTTCTATTCAATTTTTCCTTCTCTAGTTTCTCTGCATTGTGTGCAGACATGGAGTGGCATACATTAAGATAGTCTGACCCAATAAGGAGAATCTTATTGCTTGCCCGCAATTAATATCAGATGATGCCAATGGTTAACTTGAGTCTTCGTTTTCAGTATCCTTGGTAGCATACATAGTGCTTTTGAGCAACCCTAAGGAATAGACAGATTAACACTAGGAGCCCACTTTAATAGGTTAAGGCTCTTAGTTTGACTCTTCCACTGTGTGCATGTGCCATGAAATATTAGTCAGTGTCCCTAGCACCTCAATGAAGCCCACCTTAGAAAAAGAAGAATTGCATGAGTCCTACTTTTCCAACTCAAGGCAATTGAATCCGATCAACTTTTGTTTTAAGCTCCATGTATGTCCCAAGTATTTTTTAACAAAATTACCTACCATAAGAGACAAACGTGTGTTATGCTTCCACTTCCATCTGCCTTCATATGAGGTCGACTTGTAGGCCTCTTAGTCTGAGTTCACTTCAAAATTGAGCTGGTCTTTTTGGTTTAGTTTTGTTTTGTATTTCTACAAGCCTTTTGTGTTTTTTCGTATCTCAGCAGGCCTCTTAGTTTTGTTAGCTCTCTCTCTCCCCCCTCCTCTCTACCCCCCAATATTTGTCTTCTTTTCTTGAGGTGGATCACAACTTTCTCTCCTATATTCTTTGGCATTGTGTCGGTTATCTAATTTGCAATTCATTGTTTATGGTTGGCAGTGGTTAGTATTGATTCTTCATAGTACATATTCACAGGGAGTTACATTGCTGAAAATAGCTTTGTGTCTTTATCTCCTTCCATCAACTGCCCATCTTAATGTTAAAGTCAATGGCCCGTATTGTTATCTTGGCTAGCCAACAATGTTTAGGTGCTTAAATGACCATTATAAACTAACTTGGAAATTATTTGAGATGTGTTTAATACTGTTGAACAACTAAAAAGGGGAGTTAGAAAGCTTAAAATTGCCAGATGATTCTGCAATTAGCATCTATTATTTCCAAAATATTTACAATTTGTGTAATAGGTTTTGTTTGTAATTGTACACTTTTTATCCCCAATTATCCTGGGATGACAAATTTGGAGGTTGAAGGCAGTAATGTAGTTTGACAAGAATCTGTTAAATTTGTATTAACGCATTGCTAATGAAAGCATGAATTTTTGGAAATTGTTATCAAATTATGACTTTATTTTCGTAATAACAATTGATAGGACTTAATGGTCTGTTAAAAGAAATGTAGGACTTGAGCATAATTTTCCCTGGAGAAGTGCTTTGAGTGAGAACTCCAAACAAATGCTTGTCATTTCTCAGCTCATTTTCTGTTATCTCGCATTGGGGAGTTTGAGGCATTTGTCTTGCATCCTTTCAAATTCTGAAACCTCGTTCGTGGTCATGTTGAAATTTTGCACGGAGGGGTCAGTATGGTAACTTCAACGTTGTTCTTATTTGCATATGTGTCTCTTGTCTGTCTCTTATTTCCCAATTGTAGTTGAAAAAGCATGTAGAATATGTTTATGCCATGATTTTAGAATAATATAATCAGTTTCTTGTTCAATGTGTTTATTTATTAGGCAATCTACTTGTTTGGATTTGGGATTCCATTGTTCATTGATAATAATGACAACACGCGCCGAATCAAATGGGGTTTGTGGGTTGTCCACAAGCTACTCCTTACTGCAGTTTATGGCTTCATATTCTTTATCTACCACTCAAGATGGAGAGAAAGGTTACCTGGTGAGTTCTTGTAACATGTGCATTTGTTAAAAATTGTGTTCTATTGACATTCTAGTTCAACCTGATATTTTTCTCTTAATTTTACAGCGAGACCTGCATTTTACAACTACATCACTGTCATGTTTTGTTTGAATGCGACCGCTCTGTTTGCTTGTGTGCTTACTGGAAATGGGGCTGGGTTTGGTTTATGGTATGCCTCCACGTATCTTATTGTTAGAGTAATGCAACTCCTTCTAGGTTTTTCTTGGGCAACTGTTTTCTAAGGGTTTTGATGTATTATTTTACAGGTTGTATGATGTCACTGTTATTTGCTACCATGCCTTCTATCTTCCCCTTTTATATGTAACCTTTCTCGCAGACTTTTTCCAGGTCAGCTTCTTCTGTCCATTTTGAGTTCTTTATTTTCTCAAATATCATTATCTTATTTTTGATGAGATTCCAGTGTAGCCCAATTATAAGTAGTATTTGATGACTGTAGGAAGAAGATTTGCATTTGGACAATGTGTACTACTCTGAGATGAAAGATGCTGGTTTTTTTGACGTTGATTGGGAGTGATATGGTAACAAACTTCTCAATCAATCTGTTTATAATTGTAAATAAGTAAGTGTTCCCCCACTGAATTTGGTGGCTTATGCTAAAAATCCCCCCCCAAACACAAGTAAAGGGAGGGAGGTTCCATTAAGTCTGTATTACTTCAATGGGTATTTTTCATTTTGCAAATGCTACTGTAGCAATGTTGCAGGATAATACTAGTGCATTACAAGATCATGGATGGTTAGTTGTGTACATTTCTTGGCGTTTTGGGTGGATATGTTAGTTATCATTTTGTTTGAAGAACTTTGGTCTTAATATATGATTATACAAAGATTGGTTGAGTTCCTAGATCTAAAACCAGTGGGCATATAGTAACCATTAGTTATTTGCTTTTATACTGGATATGCTAGTTCATATCGTTCTTTTTTGCGCTGTTGTCCTAGTTTCTTCACAGCTTGTTTTCCACTTGGCATGTTTGTTGTTTTGGTTCTCTCTCTCTTTTTTGTGACTCTTCCCCTTTGCAATTTTGAATGTCAATGTGATTTACATCTTTTAGTCTTGCAAAAGAAAATGATACTTTTTCGAAAAAGGTACAGGTCTGGCAAGAGGTGGTGGACTTATAGAAAACTAATAGTCATTTTGTCATCCCTTGTATTTATTTTTCATCCTTGATTTCTCATTCTTCATAATGGTACCGAGGTTATTGTATGCATCTGGAACTTACTTTGCAATTACTGGTCTAAAAAGTGCTTGCCTGGGGGTCTAAAAGTTAAACCACCACCACCGTCATGACCCACTTCCACCACTTTTCTCACCATTGCCATGACATTTCACAATTGGTCACCACCCTCTCTGATCACTCCCACCACTACCATCACCACTATTACTACCACCGCCTTATCGCTACTACTCGCCATCATCATTACTAGTAATTGCCACCACTACCCCTAACCACCTACCATCACCTTCATCAATGTAACTACCACTACTGCTACCCCCAGCACTTGCCATCATTACCACCACACAATCTATCATCACCATCACCAATGTCACCACCACACTACTACTGCTACCACCACCCCTCTATGATCACCATAACCACTCGCCACCACTATCAACCAACAACACTATTGTCGTAACAAATGTGTCAACGTTTGTGTCCATGCATTTGAGATATATTAGTAATTGTGACATAATAAGTGTTTTTAAGTTGACCATTCAAACTCATTTTTTGCAAAGTACATTTTATTCAAGTGTTTTGTTGTGAACCTTCAAACATTACTTATTAAATGAGTGTTTTTCTTATAATGTATTTTTAATAAATACTTATTTCAGAATAAATTTTGAATTTCATAAGTTGTTCCCAACGTCACCTTAAATAAAAACTTCAAAAAAACAAAAAATATAAATAAAAATATTTGAACAAAAACATTTATTCACAATCTTACTTTTTAGGTCTAGATTTAGGAAAAAAAATGCCCTCAACTAGCTTGATGGTGTTTATATCCTTAAATTTTGCTATAATTCTATGACAACGACTAATCGTGTTCGTTTGAGTGTTAATCGAGTTGAATCTTTAAAGTTTTAATATATTCAAAGTTTAAGTTGACTATAACTTGTTTAACATCGGCTTGAGCTCGGTTGCAAATGTTGAACTCTAGTTCAGGTTTATCTGTAATAATCCAAAGGTTTGAAAATTGATAATGTTTTATGGATTTTTGAATAAGTATGCGTTGAACTAATAGAGCTCGAACTATTCAATTGTTTAATAGCTTGGAGGAGATGCAAGTTAAAATGACATAAGTAGTTGAGGTGCTTACTTGTAATTTCACCTATAATAAGGCCAACATTAATGCTTTGAATGAGGTTGACTAAGATCTCTCTGTCACAATAATATTTTCAAAAAATAATAGTGGAAATTAAAAACAAGTACAATATGACAATTTATTTTGTCAATAAATATAAGAGCGAATTTATTGGGTCATTAAGGACACATGATATGCACTATTTGGAATCTTGGATAACAGATCTATAAGACTCGTTTCGTTCTTTCTTTTCTTTTTTATTTATTTTTGGTTTGACCTTGAATTATTCTCTTCAATTTATTTCGTCCCACTCTTTCAGTATCCTCTCCCTTCTGTCAATCTCTCTTTATACTTTTTATTTAATTTTTCCTCTCTCTTCTTTATTGCATCCCACACATTCGCTCTCCTATATCTCTTTCGATCTACATTTTCCTTCAATTTTTCTATCCTTTTTCTTCGTCAATTTCTCTTCTATTTTTTTATTTAAATTTCCCTCTCTCCTCTCTCTTCCATCCTACTGATTGTATCTCCTCTCTCTTCCATATCACTCCTTCAATCTAAACATTGTATTACTTATTTTAATACTTCTTATTATGATAGTTCATATTCAAATCAATGTAGAATGATGACAGTGAGATATTTTCACTATCCCAAGACAATAATAGTGTCCTGAAACAATAACAGTGGGGTATTTTCACTGTTTAACAACTGTGATAGTGGTACTGTTAACAATGAGATTTTTTCACTGTCTAGGACAGTGACTATAGCGTTTTTACTATTATGTCAAGGGTTTTGTTTTTGAGATATACTTTTGTAATGTTGGTTGAAGCATTGATAGGCATGTTTATGCTAAGCCTTTAAGGTTTTTGTTGTTGTATATTGGTTGAGATTGAGATGTAGTTGAATGGATGAAATATGTAGTTACTTATGATTAAACAAGTTGTGTTAGTGTTACACAAGTCATGTTGAATTAGTGTTACAGGGGTCACATGGGTCGTGTTGACCCAGACACGATCTGTGTATTATTCGTGTCATACTAGTCGTGTAGAGTTATTCATGCTAGAAGTAGATTGTGTTTGGGTCTGATAATTTAACACGTCTAATTACCCAGGTTGTATTTGGGTTGAAGAATTTTTGACCTTAACCTACAAAAGACACGACCTAAACACACACGATACGACCTGATTATTACCCCTAATTTGAATCATTCATTGGTTTGGTAGTTCTTCAATACAATAACGGGAAAGTGCAAAAATCCATACACCATGAAGTCAGCTCGTTCTTTGTTTGGAAATGTTGATCATATTCCTTAATCCAACTTTTGGAGAATAAGCCATATAAAAAGAAAAAAAGGCAAAAAATTAAATAAAAAAGCATTAACAATAAATCTTGATAATAACAAATTATTCTTTTAAAGTTAGAATTATAAATAAATAAATATGGGTAAAAGTCACCTAAAGTAAAAAAAAAAAAAATTGGGTAAAAGTCGGCCAAAATAAATTTTTGAGTGAAAAGTCACAAAAAATAAAATTCATTGGGTGAAAGTAACATAAGTAAATTATTCGAGGTTAAATTCACTTAATGTAAAAGTGACTTTAAGTAGAACTCCTAAGGTAAAAATAACCTAATGTAAAAAATAACTTTAGAAAAAAGTCACCTAAATGAAAATTATTATTGTTTTTTTATTCACAATTATAAGTCTCTAGATAAAGTTATCTTGATCAAAATTTCGTCAACTTAAATGACACAAGTGGTATATAAGATTACCAAGAAACCCCGCCTTGATCAAAATAATCAAGAAACCGCGTTTTGACCAAAATAATCAAGAATTCAGTTGTTGCCAATAAAAAGAAAATTGATTGAATAAGCAAAAAAACAAAGATAGAAAAGAAAGTAAACTATTAAAATTGGAAGGCTGTGCACAAAAGTCATACCTATGGTTAGATTGAATTGAATAATATTTAGTTACTTTATCTTGATATACTTGAGAAACAAAAGGCCTAGCAAGATAATCTAAAAAAAGTCAACTAAATCCCTCCTTTAAAAAATTTATAGTCAAAGAATTGGAGATGACTATAAAAAAAAAGTAACATTGCACAAATCAACGTTTAGAAGAAACGCAATGCTAATAGGTGGAACATCTAGTTCTAACAAATCTATAGACTAGCTAACTCCAAGGTTGGGTAAATGATTTTTGCACAATTCCTGCTGTTTGTCGGTTTTTGTACAATTCGTTAAAAGAACAATTTTGAAAAATTGCTAAAAATTGAATTATTTTGAAAAAACTTGCTAAAAATTAAATTATGAAAAGAAAATACATATTAAAAAAAAAAGGAAAAGTTAATACTTGAACAATAAAGAATCTTGGAGCCTCGTTGGATCCAGCAATACATTTTCAGTATATTTTATTTTTTTGTAGTCTTTTTATTTTCTTTTTTCATGTTCAATTATTTGTCTATTATTCAATTTTAATCGTTTTAAATGAAAATTTCACACTCAATTTTATTAAAATAAATCACATTTTTATATTTTTATGTGATCGAGAGTGTAATTTGACATCAAATTCGTCCCATTAGTAAAGAAAGTCAAAGATGAATGTTTTTTTTTTGTTTTGATTTACACCTGATCACTTACTCTAATATAGTAAGGATCAAGTGAAAACTTATAGATAAGTCAAAGATGAATGTTGCTGGGAGCAATATTCAAGCCAACGGTGTCGTAAAGAGCTAAGTTCCAGAAAAAGGGTTTTGTCAAAGAAAGTAGCACTTGATGATTCTTGGACCTTAACACGTTCAAAGGCAGAACCAAAACGTATTCTGTTGAGGTGTATGGACCATCTTGTTTTAGACGGATTGAGAATCCATATAGATAAAGACACATGTGAGAATTTCATGCTGATTTTGAATAGGAAACAATGAGTACAAAAAAATTAATTAAATAAAATCAAACTCCATTTTAAATCAAAATATAAATTGAGACTCATTTAATTTTTTATACCTAATTGTATATTCAAACAAGTCTTGAGCAAACATTTATATGAATTAAAAATTTAATAAAATAGTGTTTATATTGTATGAGAAAAAAAGTAATGTTTATATTGTATCTCGAATCGAAGGTATCGAAAAGATGATATAAGATTTTGAGATAAACGAACAAGAATGTAACTCCTTCCAGTAAAACGAACAAATTATCAGAGATTGAGGTTGATCGGCTGAAAGCACTCCAATGCTTAAATCACTAAGACATCTGGAAATAAGCAAGCAATATTGCAGGAGAAGAAGCGCGTATCTTAGGAGGCTAAGAGCTGTTTAATATTACTACTTAAAATTTAAAATTGAATACTTGAAGCACTTAATGAATTAAATTTGTTATAATTTAAAACTCATATTACTTAATATTTTAAGTACTTCTTAAAAATAAGTTAAAATTTTAAGTCACTGAATGTTGAAAATGTTAGCTAATAAAATTTTTATCAATTTTTTATAATAGACAAATATATTTTCAATGTATTTTACACTCTTAACTTTTTAATATCCACCATTTATCACCATTGTGCCGCCGCCACCACCATCAATGTGCCATTGTCACCACCACCATCACGCCACCACCATTATACCACCACCACCACCACCATAGTGCTGGTTGTGGTAGAGATAAGGTAGTTATGGAGAAATGATTAAAAAGAAGGACAAAATTAGAATAATAATAATAATTTTTAGACTTCAATTCCTTATATTTATCAAACAGTTTGATTCAATTTAATACTTAAATTTTTGTTGATACCAAATTGTTGAATTAAAAAATTCAACATTCAACGCTTAAAATTCAGTATTCAATTTTCAGTATTATCAAATACTATCTTAGACTTAAACTTTTTCCGATATTTATAGTTTTAATAAAATAATGTTTATATTTTATGAGAAAAAAAGTAATGCTTATATTGTATCTGGAATTTAAGGTCTCGAAAAGACGATATAAGATTTTGAGATAAATGAACAAAAGTGTAACTCTTTCCAGTAAAACAAACAAATTGTCAAAGATCGAGGTTGATCAGCCAAAAGTACTCTAATGGTTAAGTCACTAAGGCATCTGGAAATAAGTAAGCAATATTATGAGAAGAAGTGCGTATCTTAGGGGCTGTTTGATATCATCACTTAAGAATTAAAACTGAATACTTTAAGCACTTAATGAATTAAATTCATTTGATAATTTAAAACTCATATCACTTAATATTTTAAGTACTTCATAAAAATAAATTAAAATTTTAAGTAGCAAATCACCTACTTATCACTGAATACTGAAAATGTTAGTCAATAAGAATTTTATCAATTCATCATAATGGACAAATATACCTTTAATGCATTTTACATTCTTACCTTTTCAATACCCACCATCTATCACCACCACTGCCACCACCATTATACCACCACCACCACCACCACCACCATAGTGCTGGTTGTAATAGGAATAAGATAGTTGCAGAGAAATGATTAAAAAAAAGGGACAAAACTAGAATAATAAAATAATTTTCAGAGTTCAGCACTTTGTATTTGTCAAACAGTTTAGTTCAATTTAATCCTTAAATTTTTGTTGATACCAAACGGTTTGCGAATTAAAAAATTCAACATTCAGCACTTAAAATTCAACATTCTTTTTTTAGTATTATCAAATATCACCTTGGACTTAAGCTTTTTTCGATATTTATAGTGACTAGTTTTTGCATACGTGCATGCAACGCACGTAAATTATTTTAACTTATAATTTGTGTTTTTGTTATTGTTTTTTTGCAATATTATGTTATAGGTCTTTCCTTGCATAGTCATGTCAAATATCAAGAATATTTTATATTTTGTTTTGCTATAATTGTTTAATTTTTTAATTAAGATGATAAATAGATATCACAAAATTTTTCAAGCATAATTACTAAATTGTGACATTATTAATCATTTCTTTCGAAAGTTTAAACTATATTTTAACAAGCAAATACATGAGTAACTGAAGAACAAAAAGGTGGATTTATGTCTTCCATATAGAATATCCAAACCACCATTTTTGGTCAAGTGAAGAAAATAGAAGAATATGCAACCCCACGTACATTAAAGAAATTCTTATCAAACCCAATGTACATTAATGAAATTATTATCTTGATTCATTCTCCTAGTTCAATGCTCACACCAACACCAAATGACAATTTACCTAGAATTGAAATTGAAATTTATTTCTGAATTTTTTTTGTCTACCTATCCATCAAAATAAATAAATAAATCTTAAAGGCAGAAAAACCAACAAATATCCTAAATGAACTCGTAAAAATTAGAAAATTGAAGAATAACTTGAATCTATAATATAAAAATGAAAAATTAAGATTCAGCAGAGTAACTTTTGTCATTGGTTTTAAAGGACATACTAAGTTTAATCTAAGAGCAATTCTACTTGGGCCTAATTTATTAACTTAATTTATTGACCTAATCATTCATAACCGTTAGATCAGTGGAGCCTACTATTAGGTAAGACCCACTACCAATCTAATAATTGTGATGGATTAGGTCTGTGAATTTTGTCAATAAATTAAGTTCAAATAGTATTATTGTTAATCTAATTAGCATTGGATGTATCGTTAGGTGGTCAACAATAAACAACAAAAAACATCTTAAATAAATCCACAACTATGATAATAATTCACAGTTATTTGAGTTTTGAATCAAAAATTACAAACTAAGATTTGGAAGAGTCATTGTAGTCCTAAATATAAATGTGCCCAGTGCAATGAAAAAAATGTTCAAACAACCTTAATTTTAAATGAAAAGCTCTTGAAACGAAATAAGCAGTAAAATCGCACCAAATTCAACAATACAAAACAAATGCTATGAAAAATGCAAATTATTTTTATAATCTAAAAAAAGAACCACAATAAAAAGTAGAAATAAAAGCAAGATTTCTCATAAAAACTTAAACCCTATATGAATAATCCAAGTCCCAAAAATTTGTGCCTAAGACCCATAGAATTTCCAACCAATCCAAGCCTGAAACTACTTAAACCAAGTTAGAACTCTTTGCAGCAAAAATTTACTCAAAGTCATAATTAAATTATTTTATATCAAGCAATTGGTAAATGGACATGGATTATTTTGTTAAAGAATTTTTGGCCCTATAAAAAGTGGAATTTGTGCTTGTGGAAATTATTAAATAATTGGAAATGTCAGAATCCACCCGCAGTTCCTAAACCTGTAGATCACTACGAGGAAGAGATTCGAAGAAAGCAACCTGCATTTTTGTGCGCAGTGATTTTTGTACAATAAGTAAATGGACAGATCTCTTCCCTGATGAACTCGAGATTTACTCGGGAAGTCGACGATCCTGTGGCAAACGGAGGTGAGAAATGGTATAAGGAGTGATAATGAATTACTTTTTCAGCAGTCCACGCAATTTTGGCGTGTCGAGGTGGATTCAGCCACTCAAAAAGAAATGTTAGAAGGGCGTCAGAGTGTTTTTCGGCGTGACCTCTCCAATGACCAAGTTTGTATATGAGAGAGGGGAAGAAAAATCATTGTTCTATTATCTGGATTTGGTTTGTGTACCCTTGTTTTCAATTTATGAGAGCCATTTATACTTTTATGGAGGTAATCATTGCGGATAGGTGGACACCTTGAGGAGGAAGTCCCATTAGCCCATTTAGAAGGCATCAGGCAGTGGTACTCAGTCCTTGGGCAGAGCGCCTTCTATTTTGCGTGGGAGAACTACAAACATTAAATGCTCGGGCTCCCGAGTATTTGATGTTCTTCGTTTGAGAATCTCCAAGCAATAAACACGTTCTATGCTTCTGAGGGATCATTAAATGATTTCCTGTGATAGCTGTGCACGGGCAAAGGCATCTTCATCTATTGGCCCCCAATTCTATGCTCTGTGCCTCGTGTCTCACTATCTTTGGTCACTGGTCTTGTCCTTTCTATCATTATGACTTCTTTGGGAAGGTAAGCCAATGATTATTGGCCAATTCTAACTTCAAGTAACGATAGTCGTCAATTAGCCACCCATGTCTTGAGGTCTTGGAGCTGAGATGATGTATTTGAAAATGGACCTTGGGGGAGCTAGTCACGTCGATGACATGTGTCACAATCTAAACACTCTGAGGGACTAACTCGAGGACACTGTTATGCCCTTAGGACCGAGGACACGTTCCACTCGCAGATGGGGCCAAGGGACCTTAATGCCGAGGATACATATCGTCATCTAAACATTTCGAGGGATCTCGGTGCCGAGAACACGTGTCTCAATCTAAGCACTCTGAGGGGATGAACGCCGAGGACGTGTGTCATTCCTTGTTGATTCTCAAAAATGTCCCATCAATTTCTTTCTTGATTTTAGTATGGTAGCTTCCCTTCCTTCATTCTCTGTTAGTTTAGTAAGTCCTCAAATCTTTCTTATATTCTCTCTTTCCTAACCTATCGTGAAGTAAGATGAAGTCCTCTTTAATGAAGTTCACACTAAGTCACCATCAACGATTGAAAATCTCTGTGAGGAGTGAAGAGTGACGAGATTTTTTTTTAAATTTCAACAACTTGAAAATCTTTGAAATGTTACAAACTACTCACTAGTCGTTTAATTGCAACTGTTTTTGATGATGCACAATATAGGTTAAGCACAATCAAATCAGTCGAGTGTGACGTAAGGTAAATAATGGAGAAATTAATAACAGAGACAAAGATTGAGTGGTTGGGTCTGGGTGACCTAACCATTGAAGACGATAACGGTGGCTGGAGAACTTTATTAATGAGAGAGTACAAGGTAGTAACGGAGAGAGAAAGCAAGAGTACACTCAAGGTGTAGTGTGTCTCCCTTGTGTAATAAGTCTAAAATTTATAGGCATAGAGCCCCAGCCATGGCGGTGACGTAAAGCTCAAGCTATTAGTCTTTCGGAGATGATAGCTATAATTGAGGATAGATACTATCCTGAAGTAATGGCTATCTCGATGATCGCTATCCCACGTGTGTTGACCCTTCTTGGACTTATGAGATTTGAACTAGACCCAAGCCATGAACTAGGCTTGGCCTTTTTGATGATTTTGGGCTTAACCCATGATTTGGGCCCGGGCCCAGGCCCAGTTGGATCTGCGCTTTTCAATTTTGGTAATGAATTTCCTTGCCTTAAGCTTCCAAGAATTAAAACCAATACTTTCTTCCTCGACGCAAATTGTATCACTAATGAAGCAATAAACAAAGTAAAGAACAAATGAATTAGACATGGACCCTTCTTAGACTCTTGAGATTTGGATTGGACCCAAGCCATGAACTAGGCCTGGTCTTTTTGATGATTTTGGGCCCAGGCCCAGTTGGATCTGCATTTGTCAATTTTGGTAATGAATTTCCTTGCCTTGAGCTTCCAAGAATTAAAACCAAAACTTTTTTCCTCGGCCCAAATTGTATCACTAATGAAACAATAAACAAAGTAAAGAACAAATGAATCGTACATAATGTTTTGAGATTTCTCATGGCTTGACATATACATCATGAAAAAAAGTTACTAAAGTAAAATTGAAGAAAGTTCCAAAAAAAGAAAATTTTAAATGAAGCAAGCCGACCAAGTGGGACTGATCTAGTACCTTCTACTTCTCTTTGGGCAGTAGCATCACCCTTTTTCTGATGTACCATTGAGCACCCAAAGTATGGACTACCCAAAAATGGTGACCTAAATTAGTAAGAGAGAGACAGATGGATTTCCTGAGAAGCCAATCAGAAAAAAGGAAAGACCGGCGAAGTGGGGAGTTGAAAAGTTTAGCAACTTTCTAGGTTGCATTATAGTTATTCTTTGTTAATAACAACAATCCAACAGTCCACCTAACCCCCACAATTACTAATTATATTAATATTGCTATTATGAGTGCAAAATTGGATAGTCTGGGTATTACTTGTTTTATTAAGGTTACTGTAGTCAATCACATTTTTTTCACTTTTGTTGACATTTTAAAATAGTATAGATTTGTACCTTTTTAGAGTGATTTGTATATTATCATTTGTACCTTAGAAAATTGTGTTGACTCCTGAGATTATAAGCATGAGGGGCATCCATTCTTCTGCTTTTCCTTCATCGTTGGGTGTTGTTGAGATTGTTTGTGCTTCCCATCTATTTTCTGCATGGCTTCTCCCTGTTGAGCTCATCATCCATTTTGGCATACTTCTCGACCCTGGGCATTAACTCCTCTATGTCGACAGTTGGGTCGTGTCAAAGACTAGAACAACTAGTTATCTTTTGGTAACCCAATCTTGAATGACACAACTGCAATATTTGGATTACAGCTTTCTTTTTCATTCATTGTCTCCTAATAACGATGGACATACTCTCATATAGGGATGACAATGGACGTGGAAAAATGGATATTCGTCCAAACCCGTCCCGTTTGAATGGGGGATGAACCATATGTAAGCGTGTCAAAATCTAACACGATACGATTAACCAACACAAATCGACACAGATTAAACGAGTTTGAGTGAGACCTTAACGGGTTCGGATGATAAACCGGTTTGACTCGTTAAACATGTTTAATAAATGGGTCATGTTCGAGTGAGACCTATCAACCCGTTAATAACCTGTTTATCCGTTTAAATAAAATTAATATAATAATAAAATAATTATTTAAAAAAAATTAGCCATAATTTTTTTTAGTGACAGACACATAGAAAATATATAAAGATATATTTCCCTAATTCCAAAGTCCAAACCCTAATTCTTTCTAGTTTCTACACTAAAGCCTTCAACTTGCGCCTCCAACTCTTCTGCTGCTCTCTCTCTCTCTTGCTCGACAGCAACTTAGTGAGCAGTTGGTGTCTTGGGCCAGGTAGACAACAAAGACTTTGAGCACAAACATCGAAGGGGTAAGTTTTTTTTTCAATTTCTGTTGAATCTTTTCTCTCCATATTTCAAATTTCTAGAGTATCTGCGAGTTTCTTTGCTTCTCTTCCTTCTACATGTGAGTGTATATATTCTATGGACTGCTTGGAAGCAATTACAGTGTAGAACTTTCAAGAGCTGCTAATGATTTTCAGTGATTTAGTTTTGGATCTAATCTTATATTCTTCCACAGTCCATTTTTGGCTGAAAATTGCAAGGCTCACAAGTCACAGGACCCAGACCCACCTTTTTTTTTTTAAGTTCTTTCTAGTGTTTTGGGCACTTCTGTATTCCTACAGATTTTATTTGCTTGGATTAGATCTTCATTGGTAACTTCTATGTCTTTTGTTCTATTTTATTTGTGTTTTTTTATCTCCTTTTTTGTCATTGGGAAACCTCAAATTGATGGATATCATACTTCACAGGGAGCTACCATGGCTCTAATTTATCATTTTGCTAGCTGAGTGGTCTGAATTTGCAAATATGCAATAGATTGTGGCCAATGGGTAATGAAATCTGTGATTTAGAATGCTGCCAATTTTGACATACTTGCAGTTATACATTAAGCAAACATTCTGGGCCTTTCTGATGAATAATTGCTATTGTGAACATAGAATCTCAAACTTCAATATTCTGAAATCATGCATTTTAAATGTCTTAGGTTTTGGACTTCTCGTTACTTCTGAAGTTATCATTAATAGTTGAACTGTATATCTATTTCTTTTGAGCATCAGCTCTATGGAAATTTTGGCATGTGTTTGAGTTGCTAAATTTATTACTGAATCCTGACAACATTTATTTACTGTTAATGATTTTGTCAAATTTTCATTATTTTTTTAACTCTATTTTTTTTCCTTAAATAGATGGATTCTTCCGAACACAATATTATAGTTTCTGATGAAGAAGATGAGGTCGGACATGAATCTAAGGTAGATACAACTCCAACAACACAGATATCAATTGATGCAACTATAGAAAAAGGTAAATCTAATCGTAAGTGACAAAAAACTTCAATAGTATGAAAATACTTTACAAAATTAAATAAAAATTATCTAGATGGCAAGAGGCGTGCTGCATTTAATAGTTGTGGTATCAAATATATATGCGAGTCTAGTCATGGAACAGGTAACATGCATACTCACATGGAAAAATGTGTGACAAAAGACACTGGGGATATTGGACAAGTACTTCTAAGTCAAGGTCAAAGATCTATGCTAATGCGATCCACAAAATTTGTTCCTGAAAATTTTCGTGAGTTAGCGGTTGAGGCAATACTTAAGCATGATTTACCATTTCGATTTGTCCAATATGAGGGTATTAGAGCAATGTTCAAGTATGCTTATGATAATATCAAGATGCCTTCTAGGAATTCTGCAAAGTCAGATGTGTTAAAAATGTATAAGAGAGAGAAGGATAAACTTAAAATTATGTTGGGTTCCCTTCTTAGAAGAATTTGTTTGACATTTGATTTGTGGACTTCTATATCGACTGATGGATATGATTCTCTCACAGTCCATTATGTTGATCTAGATTGGAAGTTGCAGAAATTTTTTTTAAACTTTTGTCTCATGCTCTTTCCTCACATTGGTATTTCCTTGTCTGAGAAAATTTATACGTTTTGACTGATTGAGAAATTGAAAGGAAATTATGTTGTTTGACTTTGGATAATGCTTCTAGTAATGATTGTTTTGTTGAGTTGTTCAAGAGTCAACTTAACCTTAAAAATGCTCTCTTGAGGGATGGTGAGTTCTTCCATGTTTGGTGTTGTGCACATATTCTTAATTTGATAGTCCAAAATAAACTTAAAGAAATTGATGAATCAGTGATAAAAATTCGAGAAAGCATCAAGTATTGGTCAAAGTATAGTGTGATTTTTTCAATTGCTAACATCTTAGATTCTTGGTACAAAATTTAGTTTGTAGATTGGACTTATTCAATACTTTATGGTGGTGATTCCTATGAGTTCAAGTGTGGTCAAGATACTTTATTTGTCCTCTTTGAATTGTACTCTGCTAACCTGACATATTTTGTTCTAAGTACTTCAAATAGTGAGAAACAAGTTAGTGAGACTCATGGTCTTGATGATTCTGAAAGCCTTTTTCAGGTAAAATATAATTTAGTTTGTTTGAGTTGAATGTGATGAAGGTAGTTTATTTTATATTCGTGATGATTTGTACAAAAATGTAGGATTTTGAAAAATGTGAAGAAAAAAATTCTCCTGTTTCTCGAGTGACTGAGTTGTAGTTGTATTTTAATGAAAAAAGGCTTGATCAAAAGAAGGACTTGGATATTCTAACCTTTGGGAAAGAAGAGTAGTTTCGACATCTTATACTGTCTCGGTTGGCTTGTGATGTGATGAAAATTCCTATTTCTACAGTTGCATCTAAATCTGTATTTAGTACCAGTGGCAGAGTTTTGAATAAGTATCGAAGTTCACTTTTGCCAGAAACTGTCCAAGCTTTGATTTGTACTAGAGATTGGATTCATGGGAAGAGCAGTAAATTTGATTCCATCTTTAATAGGATTATTTTTCTAATTATCCTAATTCATGTGATCATTGATTCATTTATGTTTTGTTGTGCTTAGTTGTAGATGATTCTAGTGATGATTCAGAATGAGAAATAGATGATGATGTTTTCAATCAAAATATGAAGTTTAATAAAGCTAAATTCGTTCAATGTTCTAATTCTATATCTATCCTTGATCAAGACTAAAGAGAGATATTGAAATATGTAGCTAGTAATGTCAAGTTCTTATTACTTAGCTAGTTATGAGTCTATTTAATTATTAATGTTATATAATATTTTATTTTATTTTGTGTAGGGCATGAGAATTTGGTTGTTGAATCTACTCATTGTCGTGGAGGTGGAGATTTGATCTCTTTCACGGAATTTTGTGGATCATGGAATTTGGTGGTTTGTAATATGATTGTTCTCTTTTCACGAAATTTTGTGAATCATGGAATTTGGTGATTTGTAATTTGGTGGTGAATCATGAAATTTGGAGATTTGATCTCTTTCACCCGTTTGAGATTGTGGTTTGTAATATGATTGTTCTTTGGTGTAATTGTGTTATTTCGGATTGTATTTATGATTTGTAATATGGTTGTTGGTGGGATTTGGTTATTTTGGATTGTAGTTTATACTTTGTAATATGGTGTAATATTTCTAAATATTACATTTTTTTGTATTAGTTTGTTAGTTTTATACGGTTATATAGCATTTTTAAATAAATAGATAAATGAGTCAAATAGGTGGTTTACCATGTTAACCCCAACACGATTCGTTTAAAATTATACGTGTTAAATGAGTCGTGTCGTGTTACCCGTTTATTAAACGGTTTATGTTTAAATTTTTTACTCGTTTATTAATCGTGTTGTGTACGGGTTTATATGTTTTTTATTCGACTTCTGGGGAAGTCTCTGGGTTGTTTAAACTTGTCCCTGGGCTATCTTCTGTAGATCTTTTGATGGCCTTTGAGTTTCGCTGATTAGTCTTCCTTATTTCTTCCTGGTCCCTCTTGCATTTCATGGCGATTAAGGAAGGAGATGACTGATTATTTCTGATGGTTCCTTTCCTGCACAAGAGTTGTTTTAAGGAGATGGGTTGGCGTTTCATTTGCTCTGTTCTCTGCATCTGGAGTCAATCAGAGGGGATGTTTCTACTTGATAACAGGAGCAATGCATTTATTAGGCAGTATCTGGAATGCTATTTTGTCTTTCGAAGCAATTTTTGCTTTTGTATCCAGTGGCTCTTAGATTAGGCTGTCTACAATTTTGCGGCTCTCCACTTGGACTGTGGAGTTGTTTTGTTTTCAACCGAAGTTTTACAGCCCAATGATTGTTGTGAAACCTCTTTGCTGGGGTTTCATGATGACAGATGTCCTAACTGAGCAGGAGTTGTGCATAGGATCATTGTACAAATTTATGAAATTTACTTTTTTGCCCTTGTTTCAATTTTTTGTCCTGCTTGTTCTTGTTATATAGTTACTGTTTTATCTCAAAACAGTTTTTGTATTTGCTTCTTGTAATTTTGGTGGTCAATAAATAAAATTTTCTTTTTAAAAAAAAAAAATATTTTTCACCCGTCATCCGTTTAACCCGACACATAACCTTTTAACCCTACACGTTTGACACATTTTAACCATACGTATTGGATGATGGACGTATATGGGGATACCCATATAAATCCCCGCCCTATATATATATATATATAAAGCCCTAACTTACTCCTTATCAGCCTCTGCCTCCACAACCCTCCACTGAACGTTTCTCTCTTTCCATCATCTCTCACTCCATCGTCTATCTCAACCTCTCAGTTTCTCTCCACTCTGTCTCTCTCTTTCCATCATTATTGATTGCAGGCCCTCCAACAACCAGGTAAGTTTCTCTCTCTCTGTTATTTCTTTGCATTGTTAGGGCTATTAGAACACCCTTATCAACTCCAACTGTAAATCACTTCTCTTAACTGGATAGCTAGGGTTTAGATTAGATTAATGCCCCTTAATTTTTCTATCTCTTGGAGAAAGAGCTTGTTTCAGAATAATTGATGCTGGAAAGAACTTGTTAGAATAATTGTTTCAAAATATAGGTAATATAGTGTCCTGATGATGTGATGTTCAGAATAATTGATGCTTGTGGTGTATGTTGCTTCTTCACTAGATGCTTATGTTTTTTGATACCTGAATGAATTCTTGTGTTCATGATCTGCACCTTGCTCATTGAGCTTAATGAAACTAGCTACTTGCATGACCATCTTAAAAGTTGTCCAAGAAAGAAATATAAAAATTTGAATCAATGTTTATTGGTATCAAACCAATCAAAGAAGGATACGGAAAAAAACTATGGAGAACTGATGATTTGTTCAAGAGGCGGGGAGGGGGGATCTTGCTAATATGATTATATTGCATGAACATCCTCTTAGTATGGTTGAGCATCATAGGTTTCAAAAATATTGTCACACTCTTCAACCCATGTTCAAAATGATATCTTGGAACATTCTTAGAAATAATTTCCTTTAAATATACAAAACTGAAAAAAAGAAGACAATGAAGTTGTTGAAAAAAATAAAAAGTAGAGTTGCTATCACTATGGACATGTAGTCCTCAAGCAATCAAAGAAAGGAATAAATGACAATCACCACATACTTTATTGACAATTCTTGGACGTTGCAAAGTCAAATTATACGGTACTAATGATCTTTCACCACACACTTTAAATATCAAATGATCTTTCTTTTTTATTTGTATTATCTTTAAATTTTTATATGTGTTTTATCCACATACCAAAAAAGTGATTGTGGAGTATTTGATGGATTACTTTTTCGATTGGAACCTTGATAAAAAGTTGATAACTTTGACTGTGGATAATTCTACCATTAATGATGCAATTGTGACTATTTTGTTGGATAAACTTCCATTTGGTTCACTAATATTACATGGTCGGTTGTTCCATATGCGTTGTTGTGCACATATTCTTAACTTAATTGTCTAAGATGGTTTGAATGTGATTGGAGATGATATTGAAAGAATTCATGATAGTGTTGCTTATTGAACAACATCTCCCAAGAGAGTACAAAAATTTGAAGAGGCAACTAATCAGATACATATTCCAAATAACATGAAGCATGCTCTTGATGTTAAGACTCGATCGAACTCTACTTTTCTCATGCTTCAAACTAGTTTGATTTATAGAGATGTGTTTGCTCACTTGAAATATCAAGATTCTCATTACAAGATTTGTCCAACTGAAAATGGTTGGGAGGTGGCAAGAGAGATTTGTGAAAAATTGGAATTGTTTCATAGTGCAACAAAATTGTTTTGAGGTACAAAGTATCTTACTGCCAATGTATACTTTTCAACTATTTGTGGGATAAGGATAAAAATATCTAAGTGGCTTCGAAGTCCCAAAGACGTGATAAAAGATATGACCTTGAATATGTTGAAAAAGTTTAACAAATATTGGAGTGTGATTCATGGTGTTATGAGAATAGCCACTGTTTTAGATCCACGATATAAGTTAGGAATTTTTGAGTATTACTATGAGAAAATATATGGAGGTGTGGAAACTTTAAATGAAGTGATGAGGATTAAAGAATTTTGCTTAGAATTAGTAGGCAAATATGAAGCGAGGCAAGGAAGTGATTAGAAACCATAGCCTTCTCCTCCCCCTCTTCAATCAGATATTGGTTCCAAATGCCCATTAATTAATGATCTCTCTAATTTTGATAAGTTTATACAAACAAGAGACATAACAAAAACACGTGGGAGATTTGAGTTGGATCGTTACTTAGAAGATGATATGATTCCAAGAACTTTAGATTTTGATAAACTATATTTTTGGAAGACATGTATCCCCTACTTCAAATGATTGCAAAAGATCTTTTTGCTATTCCTGTTTCTACCGTTGCCTCGAAATCTGCTTTTAGCACAAGTGGGAGGGTGGTCAGTCCACATCACAATAGATTTCTTCCAACTATAGTAGAGGCTTTAATGTGCTCTCAAAGTTGGTTATGAGCTTGGGGGGGGGGGGTAAAGTATGACTAATGCATTATTATTTTTTTGTTAGGTTCATTTATTTCGATGGGCCTGAAGAGCTACACATTATTGGAGGATCTTGATATTGAAGATGAGGTATATCACTTTAGTTTAAAATTTCTCTTTGGAAGAATCTATTTTTTTTCTTTTAATGATATAGAAAAATGATGTTGAAAAAGTAGATTCTACCACTACCGATGGTGTTAAGAGGTGATTGAATTGGTAATTTTTCAATTTCAACCAGTCAATTTTATTAGTAAATACAAAATATTTTTTATGCAATTATTATAGTTTTTTATGTTTTTTGTATTAAATTATAGGTGTGAAGCTATATGACATAAAAGTTTATCCATTACAAATATTCAAGTAGTATTTTGGACATTTGTTATTTGTGTTATGTTGGAATATGTTATGCTACATTATGTTGTATTAGATTATTTACAATGTTGTTGGATTATTTAAAATGTTGAATTTATTTAGAATTTTGGATTATGTTGGCTTGAGCTTGGGCTTGGGCTTGGGTGGGTACGGGGGACGGGGGGAGAAGGCAGGAGATAGGGCAGGGGCGGGGATTAGAAATTTACCAGCAGACGAGGATGGAGATGAAAACTATACCCGTTAACGAGGGTGGATTAGGGATAGACGGAGTTTTTTTAAGTGAGTACAGGAATGGAGACAACACCCCTTGCCCCCGTTTTGGTCCATTGACATCCCTACTTCCATAGGGTTTCATCATTTTTTTTTCAAAGAGAGTAACGCTTCAATATCCTTGGAGTGGCTGCTATTGGTGATGAATCGAGCTGTGAATTGTTATGTCAACTATACCCAATTATCGATTGAGTTCCTCGGAAGGCTATTATGCCACTTCATGGCCGATTCCCCTAAACTACTAGGAAATATTGTGCACATTAGTGCCTCATTCTTCTTGTGGACCGCCATAAATTGCCTGTAGTGGTAGATATGTGTGGTTGGATTTGTCTTGCAATTGTAGAGTTAGAAGCCCAGTATTACAAACTCTCTAGGGATACTTTCCTTCTTTATCTATTTTGCAAAGGAAGATCCCTCCAACCCTTTATTTGGATCGAAGGTTAACTAGGCGGAGTCACTCTAATGCTTAAGTCAATAAAGATTCTGAGAATAAGCAAACAATATTATAAAATAAGAAGTGTGTACCTTATACTTTAGGTTTTTTTTGGTATTTTTAGTGGTCTATACCCTCTCTTAGAGTTTCAATCAGTGGCTATACTAGGTGGCACACCTATCTTTTAGCCAAATCTTCCTTAATTCATGTATAAATTCTTCCTTTCTTGCTCACCGATTCTTTAGGTCACATGTTTATAATGTGCTTTCATGATTTAGGCAATTTTTTTATTGATTGCCTAACATCGTTTCTATATTTTTAGGATGGCCTAGCCATCTTTCCATTTAGTCTTATCATTCGACACCTAGGCCTTATCCATAAACCATGTTGGGTTTCTAGGAATAGTCTTGTTATCTACTGTTGTTCGGCCAAGGGTTGATCTTCAGAGGATAGAGCCAAACTTTATTTAGCCTCGAAGGGGCACAACTTGGGTGGGCCAACCCGAGCCCAATCCGAAAAAAAACAGGGCTTGGGTTAAAATTTCTAATATTTGAATTGGGCCTAGGCAAAAAAACTCCAACCCGAATTGAATTTGAGCAAGTCTCAGGTTGAGGTCTCGGGCTGTTGGGTTTAACTCGAATATTAAAATTGGGTTGAACCCGATTATTAAATTGGGTTGAATTCAAATATGCATAAATATATAAATATATTTAACTAGGGTTAGTATTTATCTTTACTCTTTAGAGTTTAGACTTTCATTTCACTTCAAGTCTTCACTCCTACGCCTCCATCTCTCTCAGATCCCTTTCTCACTCATCACCCCTCCCTTTCTCAATCGTCACTTGTCTGAGTCATCTCAAACTCTTAGTCTCCCTCTCTCACTCGTCACTCCTCTTCCTCCTCTCACTCCCTCTCTTTTTATTAGCGTTTCGCTCTTCATCTTAGATCGCTTGAAAAAATTAGATCTACATTTGTAAAAAATTAAATCTACACTTCAAAAAATCAACCCAAATAAAGTAACCCAAGACCAACCCAATTTTTAACCCAAAATTAGCTCGAATTAAGTAACCCAAATTCAACCTGAGCCCGCCCGAATTAAACTCAGACAGTACTCGGGTTGATTATCCCGGGTTGAGGTAGGGTTAGGGTTATGATTGAAGATTATATACCTAAGTTTGGACTAGAGTTGACCTCTCAACCCACCAAACCCGCCCGAGTTGCACCCCTAAGTCTCGTAAGACTTTTTTTCGAGAACGCTTCATCAGGCTCTAGTCGACATATACTTCCATGCTTAGGAATGTTTTCTACTGAGCAGATCATTTTCAACTGAGTCACTTTATGCTCGGGTTTTAGTTCAATTTGCTCAGTTGGGCAAGAAGTCTGTTCAGCCTGGCACTAAACTTACTTGACTCTTCTTGCTCGGTTATAGTCGAACGAAAACCTTTTTATACTAATCTACTTATCACATCATAGTTCAGAGATTCTAACCCCCTTCATATATAAAAAAAAATTGGTAGCTCAAATCTAATTAAATAAGTTGCAAAAATTAAGTTGGATTGAACCTAAATTCTATAAGACCAAATAATACAAATCCATCAACAAAGGCCATAATTTTATTTTTTTAAATATGGATGTCTATAGGCCCGACCTAGTTTAGAAATGCAGAATACACCCAGCTCAAATATACAGGTCAAGCCCACCACAGGATCAAGAATTAGCCTTGCCATCTTGAGAGACTCAGTCTACAACTGTCACATGAGGAGATCTCCGTGGGAGGCAATCATTGGGTGCATGATGCCACCTTCACGGAAACTGTCTTGCTGTTTACGAGAATGGTGTCACCTCTACAGAACTGTCACATCTATTACGAGAATGACACCTCAATCTGTTAGAAAACGTCTACAAATTATAAGTCTCACTTACACAAGGGGCAACACTCACACCCAAGAACTCTACACTTCTTAAGTAATAAAACACTCAAGCTATCATATCCCTTAATAGTGGAATAGGTCACCTTGATCAAACCACTTCATTTGTATTTGCTTGTGCTGAGTCTGCTTCTTAATTACTATATTAAGTATTTAACATGTGGTGCATAAACATATTTTGTGCATCATTCGTTGCTCCGCTTATCAAAGCCCATATAATGGTATTCAAATAAAATATCATTATGTGGATAATTACTCCCAACTCAAAAATAGGAGGCCAAGGAAGTAGAAAAGGAAGACAAAAGAAGAAGGGAAGATCAAAGAACCTCTGTTTGAGTTCAACTCCACGCGAAGTCTTGTAAATCAGTCTCGAAGAAAAATACTTTTCAAGGTTTTCTTTGAGTAGTCTTTTAAATTGTCTTTAAGTTGGTTATTTTAAAGAACGATGAGAAGATTTATTAAAGTTATTGTTAAATCAAGTTCAAGAATTACGCCGACACGACTCACCTTCACCAAATCCACCCACAATTAAAAAATTATACACGTTGGAACATGCACAAAATTTCTTGTAATCAAAGTCAACGACATCAACAATTATAATTGACAATCTTTTATAGAATTTTGCACATAAAATTTGTCGTTGCACACACATACACTTGTTGGTTAGAAATAGTAAGGTCTAGCCGAGCCGAGTTCGAATCGAGCCGGGCCGACCGAGTCAAGCAAAACTTCAAGTACTAACCGCCCCTCCGTCTCACTAACAGCAATAGTCGCCTTCGCTTCCCATGCTTACGTTCTTCACAGTTCATCGGCGCTGACCTCCAAACCAATTTTCTCTCTCTAAAGAAACAGTCTTCCTCTCGCTACAACCACATCTATATATGTATCCGCATATACATATTATAGGCTCACTCTATCGATTGAATCAAAGCCAAGATGGCATTGAATTCCTAATACTCAAACAAACCCTTGGCCTTCGTCGCCATTTGAGTAAGTATTTTAGCTTTCCCTCTGATGATTCAAGTCGGTTTCGTTTCGTTGACCATGGTTTCATCTGCTGTTTTGTGTTCTTGAGACGATATTAAGTGATTGTTCTGGATAATTATGGATGCACATGATTTTGTGCTGCTTTTAATTCGTAGACTCTGTTTGCGTAAGTGTTTTTGCCTTTTTAGTCGAACTTGATCAAACTACTTTGTGTGTGTGTGTGTGTGTGCGTGTGTAGCTGTTGTGATGGTAAAAACTAAAAAGGTTATTATTTGACTTGGGGGTTTGGGTTTGTAGAGTTCACATGGTTTGTGAATTCGCAGGTTATTGTGCAGTTCTGGATGCTGATCGCAGTTGTTTTGGGATTTTCTGAAGAAGAAGAATGAATACAGAACTTTTGGAAATTGAACCCCTGGAACTCAAGTTCATTAGTGAGTCAATTCATTTTTTTCCTGAGTCATTGATATTGGCATGTTGTTTCTAATTTACCAATTTCCATTATCTATCTATCTCTTTGTGTGTGTGTGTGTGTGTTTTTTTTTTTTTTTGGGGGGGGGGGGGGGGGGGGGTTGTTCAGGTGTTAACCAAGTACAGCAAGTCCATTAAAATCAAAGCCAATTAGATGACTGTGTGTTTGGTGTACTGGAATTCAGATCCAAGAACAAGTTTGCTCAATATTTGTCTCGTTCCCAGAAACCCAGTTTTTTTTTTCTAAGGCCAGAAGTTCCAGCCCCAGGAACACAAAGCAGTTTTTCTTGATTCTATTCAGAAAGCTGAATTGCTTAGCCTAGCAGATCCGGAAACACGCACAAGCTTTGACATTCGTATCGGATTGCATTTTATTGTCTTGCTTATGTGTTGTCTCTGTTTTATGAGGCCACATATCATTTTGTTGCACCCTGGCAAGGTTTATAGCGTTGGTGTTTTACACCTTTGTATTGATGAATGAATGGATTTAGCTCTTCCATTTATGACAAATGGAACTTATCTTGATATATTATTTTCCGTGGATTCTAACATATTTGTGTTGTGCATTATTGAAAGGAATGGACTAACATGTGTCAATACCGTATCTTTGTCTTGTGTAGTTAAATTGAAGAAGAAAAGCTCATGCCCCGTTCGACTAGTCAATAAGACCAACTATTATGTTGCTTTCAAGGTGCTGGCAAATTATGATTTCCTTGTAAAATTGTTATTGTTATTACTTACAAGCAGGAAGTTTCCTTCGCTGAAGGAATGCTGAGTAGCAGCATAATCGTGATCATGTTTTGCCAGGTTAAAACTACAAATACAAAGAACTATTGTGTGAGGCCAAACATGGGCATTATTAAGCCAAAATCAACATGTGATTTTGTAGGTATGTCCTTTTATATTTGAAAGCTGCCTTGTATCTCTGCTGGGTAAAGGGACTTGGAAAATGGCCAAAATAGGTTTGCTATCTCTTTTTCTTCCTCAAATTTACTCTTGTCATAGAAGTTATATATTTATATTGTTCCTATAAATGGAATCCTTGATTTAGGCTGAAGGCATATGTATGGAACTAATTAAATAACTTCTGTAGTCTCTGAAGATTGGTAACTGTTCATATGATTAGAGATTTGAGTTGGAAATAATTGTTTTTAGTCAACATTGGATAGGTTGTAGTGGCATATCAAGGATAAGTCATAGAAGGTAATGATTTGGGGGTCCTAAGAAATGATAATATACAACTTAGATTGCTGTTAGCGACTTGGCTTTGAGAAACCATATAGTATTAGTTGACAACTTGTGCAAAATGGTGTGTTTGATAGTAATTTGTATATTACTTTTTCATATTGCTTAAAGCGGATTTTCCTTGGAAATCACAACCAGCTTAGGGCTGCATATACATGAATATTTTTGGTGACGTCAATAATTATTTGTTGTAATTTTAGGAAGCATCTGCTGTCAAACTAAGGGGATGGTTATTTGTGTGAGAACTAGAAACAAAGCTAGAGCTATGATAAACTATTACTTCAATTTTATGCAATTTTGCATTGACCATGATTCTTTGGCTCTGTTCTCTTGGAGGAATGAAATTACTTATAATCTTCAATTGGCTTTGGGCTGCCAACTTCTACAAATTGATGTTGGGGGGGCATTTTGGGGAGATTTTTGCCTACGTACCCCCGGGGGTGGGGGATTCCACCTGTTAGAGTATTAATACTAAGGGTAGTTTTAGGCATTTTGTTTATATTGTGTTGCCCTACTATATAAGATTTACTTTGTTTATTTCTAGGTTTATGTTGTGTATTACAGACTTGTTTTCTATGAATAATAAATTATCTTTTTCTCTTCTTCATTCGCATTGATCAATTCTATCATGGTATCAGAGTTATTATATTTCAAAACCTAAGATTATAGAAAGTAAAAAGATGAAGGAATTTCTTTCTTCCTGGGCTGCTGAAGCATGACGTCAGCAAATGCTGATGATGACATCATTCTTTTCCGACCATGAAGACCAGTAGTTTAAGCATTTTCTTTATATTGTGTTGCCCTATTATATAAGACTTTGTTTATTTCTAGGTTTATGCTGTGTATTACAGACTTGTTTTCTATGAATAATATATTCTCTTTTTCTCTTCTTCATTCGCATTGATCAATTCTATCATGGTATCAGAGCTATTATATTTCAAAACCTAACATTATAGAAAGTAAAAAGACGAAGGAATTTCTTTTTTTCTGGGCTGTTGGAGCATGACGTCACCAATCACCGATGATGACGTCATGCTGACGTCATTCTTTTCTGACCGTGAAGACCACTGTTAGACTCGAAATTTCATCGACTTTCTGTTGATATGGTTTGTTTCTGATTTTGAGTTCATCTAGTAGGTGTTTTTATTTTTTGAATATTTTCAACCTAAATTCTCAAATTTCTTCAATCTTTCAAAACTTGGATTTTTTGTTGCAATTTTTGGTTCAAATCTTCTCAAAGTGGATCAACTAAGCTTCCATGGTCCTCTCTTGAGAGACTCGAAGCTTTAGAAGCAGTTTTTGGTTTGATTTTGGCCATTCTAGGAATTCGGCATGCCTGTCGCAGGCGACACTGGGTCCCGAAGCTGTGGTTTCTCTGTGGGTATATTGCTATGCTCTGTGTGGGTTGTTTTGATCTTCAAATCTCCGGCTGAGTTGTGGGTGGGTGGTCTTCTTGTTGTGGCTTCGGCAGTGGCTTCGGTAGTGGCTATGGGTATTCAGGTATTCTGGTCTGATTTGGCAGTGGTTATTTAGTGGCTACTGGATTTTGATTTTGGTTCTTATTTGGTGTTATTACTCTTTTTGGGGTTGCGAATTTTGACTGCTTTTGTGGCTGCTGGTATTGATTGTTGATTCTCTTCAAGCCATTAGTGTGAGACTAATAAGTAAAAATTATGTTTATTGAGCTTATGTTATGAAAAAAAATTTATTGGGGAAAGACATGTGAAATTATATTAGTGGTGTTGTACAGGCTCTAATTGATACTAAGGCTGAAAATTATGCTGATTTGAAGAGTACTTGGGATATCAATAATGCAAAAATTATCACCTGGATTAATAACTCAGTTGATCAGACCATTGGAGTTCATCTATCTAAATTTACCACAAATAAGGAAATTTGGGATTATTTGGCCACACATTTTGTCCAGTCTAATTTTGCAAAGAAGTATCAGCTAGAGCATGAGATTTGAGATGCAGGTCAAGGGGATAAAATCATACAAGAATTCTATTTAGTTATGACTGGATTCTGGGATCAGCTAGCACTTATTGAACCCACTGAGTTGAGCACTAATTTGACATATCGCATCTTGAAAGAGGAATAAAGGCCAATGCAATTCTTGATGGCCCTTAAGGATGACTTCGAGGGACTTCGTGGTTCCATTCTTCATCGTCACCCACTTCTCTCAGTGGATGCAGTTGTTAATGAGCTCTTAGCTAAAGAGGTTCGTCTTAAAACCCTTTTTGGAAATGGTCTTCTTCCACTGCCAAATCAGACTATATTGGTTGTTCCTTCCAAAGTGACCTCTAATTCCCAGAATAAATATCGAAGTCAAACTGTTTCTGATGAGTGTAGCTTTTGTCATGAAAAGGGTCATTGGAAAGTTTAATGTCCAAAGTTGATGAACAAGAATGTACGAGGGTCGCAAAATCAGTCCTTAAAGTTCAGAGATCGTTATACAGCAACAGTAGCACCACCAGTGGATGAGTTAGCCTCATCAGCTCCCAACTTGACTATGCTTGCAAATAAACTACAGAAGTTTCTCTCTCTTCATCAGTTTGGTGCTCTCACAGTTTCTCCTATTATAGGTTCATTTAGCTTAGGCCTTCAGGTATATCTCAAACTGCGTGGGTCTTTGACTCAAGTGCCACACATCATATAACCAGTGACTCTTCTTTATTTGCATCTATTGTTTCTCCCCCATCTTTATTTGTACTTGTTGCCAATGGTTCTCAAATGTCATTAGCTGGTGTTGGGACAATTATTTCCTCCAACCTTACACTTTCAGATGTCTATTATATTCCTCAGCTTACTTTGAATTTACTCTCAGTCAGTCAACTATTTGATTCTGGATTCTTGGTTCATTTCTTTTCCTTTAGTTGTGTTGTACAGGATCCACGGTCCAAGAAGCTGATTAGGACAGGCCGTAGAAAGGGCAGGTTATATGTGTTAGAGGAGCTTCATGTCCTAGATGCTGATGTTGTTGCTTCTACTGTTGATTTATCTTCTTTTCGTTTGAGTCCAGAGTCATCTAGTTTTTATTTATGTCATTCTCGTCTTGGTCATGTTTCTTATTCTCGTTTAAAATTTCTAGCTTCAACTGGTAGTTTGGATAGTTTAGAAAGTCATGACATTTCTGATTGTAGTGGATGCAAGTTGGCTAAATTTAATGCATTGTCATTAAATAAAAGTCTTACTTGTTCTCTTGCACCATTTGATCTTGTTCACTCTGATATATGGGGACCGACTCCTAATTCTACACAAAGAGGGTCCAAATATTATATTTCATTTATTGATGATTACACAAGGTACTGTTGGGTATTCTTGATGAAACATCGGTCTGAATTCTTTTTCATCTTTATTACCTTTCGTAACATGGTATGCACTCAATATTCTGTAGTCATTAAATGTTTTTGATGTGATCAGGGAGGTGAATATATTCTTACTTCTTTTTATGATTTGTTGAAATCTGATGGTACACTTTATCAATCCTTTTGCACTGACACACCTGAGCAGAATGGTGTTGCCGAACAAAAACACCGCCATATTCTAGAGACAACACGTTCCCTTCTATTATCAGCACATGTTTCCAGCTCATTTTGGGGGGAAGCAGTTTTGACAGCAGTTCATCTGATCAACACCATTCCTACTATTCTTACCTCTGGAGTCTCTCCATTTGAAAAGTGATGTGGTAAGCCGCCTAACTATTTTTCTTTCTGTGTGTTTGGTTGTACCTGCTTTGTTTTGCTCCTTAGTGTTCTTCGTACCAAACTTTCTGCTCGTTTATCTTTATGTGTATTTCTTGGTTATGGTGAGGGTCAAAAAGGGTATTGTTGCTATGATCCCATTACCCATAAACTTTATGTCTCTCGTCATATTGTTTTTATAGAGCATATTCCCTTCTTTTCAATTCCATCTAATTCTTCCTCATTGTATAAGTCTGACCTGATATACATTGATCTCTTTCCTACTAATGCTCTTCTTGACACAGATATTGGTGATTTACCTGTGTCAGATCCTTCATCTTCTGAGTTGACTATTATTCGTCCCCCTATTGTGCATACATATGTTCGTAGGACTTCAATTTGTTTTCTCCGGATGCAGTGCCTCCTTTTTCTCCTCTGGCCGCTCAATCAGGTTAAGACATTGTGGATCATACCTCACGTTATCCTCAGTGTTCTCGCAAATGTCTAGACAGGTTTGGTTGGAGTAATACTTGTTATTCTTTTGACTTTTGTTCTTTTCTTACTTCTATTTATTCTCTATTTGAACCCACCTCCTACAAGGAGGCTTGACTTGATCCACTTTGGAAATAGGCTATGGATAAGGAGTTGTCTGCCTTACATAAGACCAAAGTTTGGGAGCTAGCGCCTTTACTACCTGGTAAACGCACCATTGGTTGTAAGTGAGTTTATAAGATAAAAATCAAATCGGATAGTTCTGTGGAACGATATAAAGCTCTATTAGTAGCTAAGGGGTTTGCTCAGGAATATGGTCTAGACTATGATGAGACTTTTGCACCTGTTGCCAAGATGACTACTATTCGCACCGTGATTGCAGTTGCTGCCATTCGACAATGGTGTTCGTCTCAAATGGAGGTGAAAAATGTATTTCTACATGGAGATTTAACTGAAGAGGTTTTTCTGACACCTCCCTCTGGAATATCTTATAGTTCTGGTCAAGTATGTCGACTTCATTGTGCCTTATATGGTCTTAAATAGGCTCCCAGGGCATGGTTTGTCAAATTTTCCTCGGTTATCTGTAACTTGGGTTTTCGTGCCAGTGATCATAATTCTGCTATCTTTTTATGGTCTACTTCTTCAGGTTTTATTATTCTCTTACTATATGTTGATGATATGATTATTACAGGTGATGACACTGCTGGCATATGCTTATTGAAAATTGAGTTGCAGGACTATTTTGAGATGAAAGATTTGGAGTATCTTAGATATTTCTTGGGTGTTGAGATTGCTTCCTCTCCTAAAGGATATCTTCTCTCTTAGTCCAAGTATTCTTCAGATGTTATTCAACGAGCTCGTTTATCAGATAATCGGACAGTTGAAACACCTTTAGAACTCAATATTCGTTACTCTTCGTCTAATGATACTCCCTTGTCTGATCTAACCCTATATCGCACTATTGTTGGCAGTTTAGTATATCTTATAGTCACTCGTCCGGATATCTCTTATGTTGTTCACATTGTGAGTCAATTTGTTGTTTCACCCACCACCGTTCACTAGGCTGTTGTGAGATGAAAGATTTGGAGTAGCTTAGATATTTCTTGGGTGTTGAGATTGCTTCCTCTCCTAAAGGATATCTTCTCTCTTAGTCCAAGTATTCTTCAGATGTTATTCAACGAGCTCGTTTATCAGATAATCGGACAGTTGAAACACCTTTAGAACTCAATATTCGTTACTCTTCGTCTAATGATACTCCCTTGTCTGATCTAACCCTATATTGCACTATTGTTGGCAGTTTAGTATATCTTATAGTCACTCGTCCGGATATCTCTTATGTTGTTCACATTGTGAGTCAATTTGTTGTTTCACCCACCACCGTTCACTAGGCTGTTGTTCTTCGCATTCTTCGGTATCTCCGTGGTACTCTACATCATAGTTTACTATTTTCTCACTCTTCATCTATGAAACTCAGGGCTTATTCTGATACTGACTGGACTGGTGACTCTATGGATCGCAAGTCCACCACTGGTTTCTGCTTGTTTCTCGGGAATTCTCTTATTTCCTGAAAAAGTAAGAAACAAACTGTTGTTGCTCGTTCTTCTGCTGAAGCTGAGTATCATGCTATGACAGTTACTACAGCTGAGATAGTCTGGTTACGATGGCTCCTTGCTGATATTGGCATTTCGCTATCTTCTCGTACTTCTATGTTTTGCGACAACACCAGTGCTATTCAGATTGCTCATAACTCTGTCTTCCATGAACGCACAAAGCATATTGAGATTGATTGTCACTTTGTGCGCCATCATCTGTAGTAGGGCACCATCACTCTCCCCTTTCTTCCTTCCACAATGCAGATAGCGGATTTTTTTACGAAGTCTTACACCATAGCACGTTTCCAATTTCTTCTTGGCAAACTCTTGATGTTTTCTACTACATCATGAGTTTGAGAGGGGGTGTTAGAGTAATAATACTAAGCGTAGTTTAAACATTTTTTTTATATTGTGTTGCCCTACTATATAAGACTTACTTTGTTTATTTCTAGGTTAATGTTGTGTATTACAGACTTGTTTTCTATGAATAATATATTCTCTTTTTCTCTTCTTCATTCACATTGATCAATTCTATCACCATCATCAAGCAAGAATGCCTATGCTTATGGAAGACTTTCATTTGTCTTTAGTTTGGAGGGAATTAGTTTTGTTGAAGAGTTGTCCTTTGCTTATTCACTGATTGCGCGAGTATGTGAGAGCCTGTTTCATTCATTTTTTACAGGTTTTTTGCATGGTTTTTGATGGTTTTGGTTTGCTTGAGTGTAGGTCTGGGTGTCAGTAGCATTTACCTGTCCTTATAATTTGTCTTGTTTATAATGACGAACAAAATGCAAGGTTATGTATAGGATTTGTGGGATCTTGAAACCCCTCCCATGTTGAAGCTACACAATTTTGTTAACAATTTCACATGATAGTTATTAATATTCATTTAGAGGTTCATAGGGCCCTAATGGTCTTTATGAAGGATCTGCATTTTGCTTGAATTGATGACATATATTAGTAACAATTCGGCATTGAATGAGTGGGCGTTAAAAATTACTCAAGGCTACACATCTTGCTCAGGATACAACAATGATTTCATGGCTATTCACATCATGACACGCGGAGTGTGCATATCTATGATATGAGTATATGGACTTGGATGATATGTTACGCTCATAACATGAGGCATTCAAATCTTTCTTTGGTAAATATGGAATTGAAAGTTGTCATCGTGTTACATTGTTAATTCTTGCAAGAATTGGTTAGTTTAGTCCAAACAGTTGTACATCAACTAATATTAATTGGTTATCAAGACTTAATCACCTATATGAAATTCTTTTTTAGTTTGAATAGCGTCGATTTTGTGTAACTACTTGGTGTGCGGATAAACATCAACTAGGTAGGAAGCAATTTAAAGTCCTTGATTTGAAATGGTGGAGAAGTACCACAATTGATCATATGCCTAGCTACTCTTTTGTTAAAATATTCTCTTTGTTAGAGTGTTACTATTATGTTGTTTTACTTTCCTATTTTACTTTCCTACTACGTCGCTTTTTTATTATTCTATTTTCCTATTATGTGGTTTTATTATCATGTTCTACTTTCCTAATAGTGTAATTGTCTTCAAGATTAATTTCATATAAATAGGTGATAGAGTGCGGGCAACATACACGCCCTTGTACACAATATTATTTCATACTCTCTTTTTTTCACTCTTTCTTTTCCTTAACTTTAACATATAGTTATTCAAGTTTTAACTTGGTGTTTGAGTAAGATGTTTTGGTGAATGGGGTTTGACCCTAAGCAAGCGCCTCACTCACCTAGTGGTTGGGTCAGCAAAACACACATTAGTGTAGTGGTTTATGTTTGTTCATTTGCTGTTGTGATCATTCTTAGTTATTGTAGGATGTCTTAATCCATGTTCGTGGTTTCGGTGTTTGATCATTGGCATGGATTTTAGTGTGTTGAGTTCGGTTTAGTATTTTTATACCAATTTGGTACTACTTTAGTGGTTTTCATCCTGATGGTTCAGTGGTGTTTTGCCCAGTTTGATGTTGGTTTAATGGTGTTCATCCCAATTTAATGTAGGTTCAGCGTTTCAGCTTAATTTAGTGTCGGTTCAATGGTTTTCATCACAGTTTGGTGCAGGTCTAGTGGTTTTTATCTCGGTTCAATTTCGATTTGGTGTTTTCGACTCGGCTTAGTGTCGGGTCATTGGTTTTCGACGCAATTTGATGTGTGGTTTAGTGGTTTTACCATTTTAATCTTGGTTCGGTTTTGTCTCGGTGTCTTCAACCTAGGTCGGTGCTTATTTTTTGTGTTTTTATCTCGGTCTCGAATTGGTTTTGTGGTTTTCAATACCGGTTCAACCCAATTTTGGTTGATTCAACTTTGGTTAGGGGTGTTTAAATTTTCGATTACCTGACTATTCTGACCCTACGTGACTCTACCATACCCTACTGATCGACTACCCCAAAAAATCGAGTAAGCCAATGGCAGCAATTTTGATATTCTGCAAAAATCAGGTATAAATATAAAATGCCCATAAAAATTCCATCTTTTTACCCTATTCTACTCGCATATATATATATATATATATATATATATAACATTTTAAAATATATGTGTGTGTGTTAAATTTTTAACAATTTAACATTACTGTGTTGGTTAATTAGTGCAAGTTAATTAATTGAATTGTTAAAATGATCTAAAAACTAATAACTAAAAAAATATTGTGTTCACCCAATTTCCTATCCGATTGTTTTGGACAAAATTTGGGTAAGAATAGTACACTTGATCGGGTAGGTTTAGCCAAAAAAAAATCTCTTCCGCACAATATTGGGTAACAAGGTGGAATACTATTGTTCCTACCCGTAGGGTAGAATAAACACTCCTAACTTCGGTTTTGCATAGTTTACTTTGTTTTGGGTTGTTGCGATCTAATTTGTCATTGTATGTGGTTCGTTATGGTGTTGTTGGTTGTGTTCATTTGTGATGGTATATTGTTGTTGGTGGTGCTGGTGGTGTTGGTGGTGTTGTCTTTTGGCGCTTGCTATCACCGTGTTCTTTTACTCAATGTTGTTGTGATCGTTGTTTGATATTGCTTGTTCTTTTACTCAATGTTGTTGTGATCGTTGTTTGATATTGCTTGTTCAGTGTGGTCATTAATTACTTCTCTAGAAAATCGAACAGATGTTTTAGACTTCACATGGAGCAACCACCAGAATTTGTTGCTCAGGGTGAGTATCATGTTAGTGTGTGTTGATTAAAAAAGTGTTTTAAAGGTTTAAAACAATTACCCAGAGTCTGGTTTTATCATCATTATTGTCTACGTGGAGATATTGTTGTCAACTTTGTGATCTTTTCACCAAACCATTGACGTGGTCCACCTTTACTAGCTTTTATTCTAAGTTGAATATTTTTTTTTATCTATACTCTAGCTTGAGGGAGAATGTTAGAATGTTACTTTCCTATGATGTCACTTTGCTATTGTAGGCAACATACATGCCCAATACACAATATAGTTTTCTTTCTCTCTTTCTTTTCCTTAACCCTAACATATAGTTATTCTAGTTTCACCTTGGTATCATAGTAAGATACTTGGGTGAGTGGAGCTTGACCCTAGGTGAGTGCCTCACTTGCTAGGTGGTTGGGCTGACCCAACACACATTAAGTTGTAATTGTTTATTTTTTGCTATCGACTTTTGTGATCATTATTAATTATTGTGGGATGCCTAAATCCATGTTTGTGGCTTCGGCGTCTAATCATCGACATGAATTTTAGTGTGTTAGTGGCTTCAGTGTCTAATCATCAAGGATGGCAGTGGATCAAAATAGGGGCAGGAGGTGTAGTCTACATCTCTGTACCTGTTAAAAACACTTGTTCATTCTTGGTTCACCCCCGTTAACGGGTATAATTTTCATCTCTATCCCCGTTCGCGGGTAAATTTGTAATTCCAGCCCTTTCCCCCACCTTCACCTCTTCCCCCACTTCCAATCCGCCTTACTCGCTCAAGCACAAACCAATATAATCCAAAATCATAAATAAATTAACATTCGAAATAATTCAACTTAATTTTGGAATATCATAACATAATTAAAAGTTTGTCATTTACAACATAATATAATTAAAACCATAGTTGTTAATATCGTACGATACATTACGATACATGTCTAAAACAATACGAATCGTAATTATGTATCGTTTTTAGGTTGTATCGTTTGATACACGATACATTTTTACAATACGATACGTATCATTACGATACGCACAATACATGCAAATTTTTAATTTTTTTTTTGAAACGACGTCGTTTCAGTGGCTAGGGTTGCAAAAAAAAATAAAATCCCTCATTTCTCATATTCATCGTTCGCTCATCGCTGGTCAGAGCTTCTGAGGTCTCTGGTTTTCCCTTCAGCCATCGACAACGAGTGTGGGTGATAGCTGTGGGATTTCGAATGTGGAATTTCGTTGTGGGTGATTGAATAGGGGTGATCGACTGTGGGTTTGACAATTTGACTGTGGATGATCGCTGTGGGTAATCAACTGTGGGTTTGAGATTTTGACTGTGGGTGATCCTTCAACTATGGATGATCGGTGATCACTGGTCTTCGAAGCTGCCTCCATCGAAGCTGCATTGCCTCCATCAAAGCTGCCTCCATCAAAGCCCAGGCTCCATTGAAGCTCCTTTCTTCCTTCTCCAGATACTCCATTGAAGCTCCCTTCTTCTTCTTCTTCCCAGTCTCCATTGACCTGTGGACCTGTGTAGTAAGAAATGATATTAATTTATTTACAAAGTCAAATATATATATTTTGTATAAAATTTTTTGAATGTTGATTAATTTTAAATAGTGGTTGAATTAGTGAACTATGGTTGTGAACTTTGCATTATAATAGTAGTGGATTATGTTGATGACTTGAATAGTTGGTTGAGTATTAATGAAATGCTATGTTTTTATGAGTGTATGATTTTTTTTAAAAGTATTTATATTTTTTTATTATTTATTTAAATTGTACCGTATCTTATAATACACGATACGATACACTATTTTTAAAATAACATATCTTCTAATACACGATTTGATAACTATGATTAAAACCTTGTCTACAACATAATCCAATATAACATAATTAAAATTTTATTTCTCTTGTAAATCCAACACAATATCATACAACACAACATAATGCAACATAACATAATCTAACATATAAAAATATAAAAACACAAAGATCTACACTTTTACAAGCCAAAATCATGAAAAAAAATCAAAAAATAAAATAATTTTCAAAAAGAAAAATCATTCAATAATATGTAGATTTGTATTCAAAACATTTATATATATATATAAAATAATAATAAAAATGGGTAAAGCGGGGCAGGGCAGGGGTAAGTGTCAGTCCATCACTGCCTTCATCCCCGCACGGGTTTATACGAGTATCTATGTATACGTCTACCGTCCAATACATATGGTCCATTCTCGATTTAAATGGGTTGAATTTGGACGAATACCCATTTTTATCTAGTCCACTGCCATCCCTAATCCTCAGCGTTGATTTTAGTGTGTTAAGTTTGGTCGGTGATTTTTGGATTAATTGGATATTGGTTTTCATTCTGAATCAGTTTCAGTTCAGAGTTTTTAGCCTGAATTACCATCAGTTTTGTGTTTTTAGCTTAATTTGTTGCTGGTTTAGTGGTTTTCACTTTTTATCCCAATTTAGTGTTTTCAAACCTAGTTTGATTTAGTGGTTTTCAACCTAGTCTAATGTTGGTTAACTAATTTTCATCTAGGTTTAATTTTAATTTAGTGTTTTTAAGCTGATTTAGTGTTTGATTCAGTGGTTTTTTATGTTGGTTTAGTTGTTTTCATCTTGATTCAACTCGACTTAGTGTTGGGTCAACAATTTTTGACACTAGTTGGCTCTAGTTTAGTGCTTGTCATCTCGGTTTAGTGATTTCAATCTAGTTTAGTGCTATTTTTTGGAGTTTTCATCTCAGTTCAGTACTGGTTGTGGTTTTCATCATAGTTATTAGAACTGGCCTAGACATCAATTCGACAAAAGAATCGGGTCAATGGATTATTGGTTCAATTAATAAAAATAATTATAAAAAATAATAAATAGGCTAAAAAATTATGATATTTATGACAATAACATACTTTTATTTATGTATGGTGGATCAAATAAAAAAAAATCCAACATGTACACAATGCAATTTCCAACAAAAATTAAACGCTACTGCAGCCATGAAAGATAAAATTAAAGCACAAGAAGTTGAATATATTCTGGAAAATTACAATAGAAGCTGGATGATGAGCCTACAATCACAACTTGCAGCCATAGAAGATAAAATTTGTTGTACTGTAAGAAAATACAATGCCTAATTCTGGTCTAGGGTTTAAGTTTTCAGTTACAATAATGTGAGAGAGAAAATGCGTAAAAAAAAAAAGGATCTCCAAGATAATATAAAGCACTAGTAATTACTCGTGCCTGAAGGCACGACGTAACAAAAAATTAGATTAAAACTCAAAAAATACTGCACTCTTTGTAACCTAAAACAACTTATCTATAGAACTTACAATCAGACATAACAATCATCATAATTCACCATACACTACAATAATTAATACATATTCAATCATCAACACATATCAAACCACCAAAACATCAAGCGAATCCTTACTAATTTCAAGAAATTTTGGCAAAATTTCCTTTAAAAATAGAAGCACAGAAAAATCTAAACTTGTCTACAAAACTTATAATCATTATAACACACTATACCACCACAATCATCAATACATACCCAACCACCATAACAACCATTATTCCATATACCCAAAATTATCATAACCACGTATAATTAGTTAACTTTACAAAAGACGGAACACAAAAAATACACACATGCACAAATAGAGAAACAACTTCATCTTTTTTATAGCTTACACCGAGTATCCTTCAATGTATACCTGAAAAATTTTGAAATATAAAAATTATCAAAATATATGAGGCAAAATAAAACAATTGTAAATCCGAAACATAAGATCTCTTACTTTATTTCGTTAGTTGGATTCAACATAATTATTGTTATCAATTCCACTGAATTCTCTAAAAAAACAAATGAGCACACACATTTGTACGTAGTGGGGGGGATGATTTAGATTGATATAGGTACATATAAAGTGCAAGAAATAGATTAAAAGTAATTTAATCTAAATCATCCCCCCCCCAACAAATATACTAACATATAAAGTGCAAGAAATAGATGATAAACTTTTAAAATGAACCTAAGGTCAAGAATAAGAAATGGGTAAAGTTTAAAAGATAAAGTTGATTGCAAAAGCATGTGTATAAGTCATAATGATGTAAAGTCTAAATCCACTGTAGAAACTGAGAAAAAAAAGATAGAATTAATAGTCATACCAGTTGACAATCTTTATTTTTTATTTCTTGGCTAGAAGAGGTTGCTTTTTATTTCGCCTTAAATTTGGCATTCACTAAAGCATCAAACATTTTTTTCTCCTTCTATTATAGATTATTGTATGGGGTGTAAGACAACACTACTTAAAAGCAAAAAAAAAAAAAGGCATGAGAAATAGGTGAGGTAACACTATACAAAGACGATTTAGTTCGTACTCCATCGGTTGATGATTGTGCATACTCCATCGGTCAATGATTTAGTTCTTACACTCTGAAATAGGTGAGGTAATAATGACATCATCCATTGGTCGATGATTGTGCAGGTGAAACGATGGTGATTATACAGTAAAATTACAATGATTTACATCAATTACAATGAAATTTCATACAATTAACATGTATTTAACATGAACACTCAATAATAACCAACTCAACATCCATTCCATCCTAACATTCATAATAAAAAAAAACATATTTCATCATAACTATAAACCTATTTCATAAACTAACAACCTAAAAAAAAAGACATCCAATTAAAAGACACCCAAATTCAAAAACTGCTGTGCAGTGTGTGTTTGTGTGCAGATGTGTGTGCTGTTTTGTGTGTGTGTGATTGGTTCGAGCACAATTTGTAGAACTAGACACAAACCAAAGGATGGACCTTTGATAACAAACCGCACTAAGAAACTATTGGTTTTTCTCCAAAATCTTATAAATTTTCTCTAAAATGATTTATACTATAAAATTCTACCCCCACATGAGAGTGTTGAAACTCAAATTAATCTAACTTAAGGGGCCTATAAAAACCATGTCGAATGTAAAAATCATTAAAGCAACTCACAAAAAAAAACCCAAAAAAAAAAAAAGAAAAAAAAACCAAATTCACAATAATCAGTACAAAACTGTCATGTGAACCCAAAACAACTAATTGCTAGGGAGAAAACCGCAAACACAAAGTGGCCTTACATAAGAGTTCATCTAGCACCTTTTGGAAGATGGAAAGAAAATTTGAAAATCAGAGTTTTCTTGCTCAAATGTTCATCAAACAATGGTTGTGTTATATATATAAAGCACAAAAAATGATATTGGAAAGGCTGAAATGCTTGAATCAATGAAACCATGAAATGCTTGAATCAAACAATGAAACCATCCACAAACCCAAAACTTGCGAAGAAATTCCACAAACCACAATGAAATTCCAGAATGAAACAATGAAACAATGACCAAATGAAACAATGAAAACATTTTATGACCGAATCATCCACAAACCAACAATGAAACAATGAAAACATTGTATGACCAAATCAAACATTTCAGCCGCTGCCACTGCTACTTCAACAATCCCAAAACTTTAGGCTGCTAATTCCACAAACCCAAAAATCGAATACACAAACACAAACCAAAAATCATTTGCTAATTCTTCCATG
>CAUOFW020002591.1:0-123134 GCA_963454935.2 Ilex paraguariensis
TATTCTAGAGTATCCACCTACACATTTCCTTTCAAAACTCGTGTGTGTGTGAAATCAATATGTAATTTAAACATTTACTCAATAGAATCTACATTCACTTGGCTATCCAAATTCAGCTTTGACGAAAAAACTCACCAAGGGTTTTCCTCGAAAAATGAATAACTCTATGATTATCCTGGCATGATTTCCATGTATATATGTGAGATAGAATCTTGTGCACAAACCAAGATGCTCACATATAATCCAAGAATGATGTGCATGAATAATAATTGAAACAACTTTGGCATAATCTCATGAATAGAATGTTAGGGCACCAGATAGCAAAACCAACTTTTTTTTTTCATTTAAAGTGTGCTCTCACATGCTTTCTCTAGATTATTTAGGGCTTTCATGGGTTGTAATGAGGCCGGGTTGAGTGAAATGATGGGTAGAGGGAGACAAAAAATGGTTATTCCGAGGACATGACCTTTATTATCAAAAAATCTCTTTTTGGTGGAATTTTCAGCTTTACACCTTCACTTTACTTTTATATCTCTTTTTTTCTTCTTTCTTCAACATTTTTCTTTTCTTTTCTTTTTCAACCATCTTTTTATCCTTTGTCTTGGTTTCTTTTCTTCTTTTTCATTAAATGACATTCATCCATTTTGGGTTTGGTAAAACATGTGGCATGGAAATAAATTTTGAATTAAGGCTCAACACGACACTAGGGGTAAATTTTTTACAAGAANATGGAAATAAATTTTGAATTAAGGCTCAACACGACACTAGGGGTAAATTTTTTACAAGAAAAAGGCTAAGGCTCAACGCAATTAAAAGATGGCCTAAGATCCTATNCTCAACGCAATTAAAAGATGGCCTAAGATCCTCTCTAGATAAGCATGGGGAGACATATTGTCATTCCAAGACAAAGTCAATCAAGTATCGACATGCACTCTAACCAAAACAAGAATAATGAGATTATTAAACAGATTTTGAATTTGAAAAATTATTCCTTTGAGTAAATGTAAGTTCCCTCCAATAAGGATCGACACTAATGCTCACATGGGTACTCACTTCATCTCCACTATGTATGTCAAGCTCTAAAATGTGGATCCAATCAGTAAATAGCCGAAATTACACATTCAAGGTGCACTATGGTTAAGTTTGAAAGAAAACACATGTGATACTCAGACATAGGATCAACTTCTATGGTGTACTCATGTGTTCAAAGTTCAAAATGAAGATCAAGCAATCACAAATCCCATAACAATTAGGATAGGGGAATATAGTTCAATATTAGATATTTTACACAAAAAAATGTCCAAAATGTCAAAAAAAAATGTCAATTTTAACATTTTGAACTATTCTATACAAAAAATGGTGGAACATGTAAATGATGCACCTCACCACCCCACCCCCCCAAGTTGAACCATTTATTGTCCTCAATGTACAAGGAATCATTCAATGAGAAAAATGAAAGTAACATGGGAAATAAGATACTACCTTTTTTTTTCTTTTTTTTTTGATATAAACATACAAGGGAAAATGAAACACAAAAAATGTACTAAGCTTAATATAGAATGAGATTTAATTGATTCGGGATAAAATTAAACCAATCAAAAGAGAAACGTATGGCACATTGTAGGCCAAGTATTTAAGGAGTATAAAAAGGGAAAGAAAATCAAATTTCTTTCCCATTTGTCTTTAGCCATTTCAAGAGAGAGAGAGAGATAGAGAGAAATAGAGAAAAAAAAGAGAGAAAATCTCAAACTTCTCCAAGCTTCCTCCTCCGATCAACGACGATCTAACCATCAAATTGCTTCGGGCAAAGAATTAAAGTCATTCTACGTGAGGAGACCTACAAAGTCATACCAAAGATTGGGAGTTTTGTCCAAAATCTCAAAGATGGGATTTTTGGGATCGAGCTTGGGAGGTTTGATTTTTAGGCTTTGGGGGTTTCTTCTACACATGTATATGCTACAAGAGGTAGGGTTCCTTTCCTAACTTGGTTTATGTCCAACCTAGGATTGAAATATGAAATATGTAGGGTGTTAAAGATAAATCCTCATGTATAACACATACCTAGGGTTGTTAGAATATGGAAAATGGGTATAAGAATATGTTAAAACCAATTTAATGGATAATGTGTTGTTTGGGCATGCTATGTGTTTACATTGTGCCTTATAGGTGTTTGATAAAATGTCTATAGACGATTAAGTGTGTTATTTGAATTCAAAATACTATAACATGCTTAATGTTGTTGTGAAATGTTATTATATGTTCAATGGTATTATTAACATTTGAGAAAATGTTTGTGGGAATTGTAAATGTTCATTATATGTTTTAAGTTATGATGAGCATTTAACATACATTGCAATTATACATTTTGATTGCATGATGAGATGAAATGTAATTGCATATTACATTCGCATATACACATATGACATCGCAGTCGTGGATATTTTTACATAAGTGTGGGTGTGTGTGCATGCTTTTGATCAAACACCGTCCTTGGTGAGTTGATACGTGGGCTCGGGAAGATTGGGCTGAGATTCAACTGAGTTGAAAGGGTTTCCGTTGGATAAATGTGTCAGGGTTCGCAAACAGGGCTATATTCTCCCTTAGGTAAAAGACTTGATAATTTCGGATACACACTCCCGTTGGTATTGAGTCCATAAAATGTGTTAGAATACATGAAACTATTGGTGAAAGTCCATAGATGTCATGTCGATTGAGTGACCGTTGGTGGAAATTCATAAATACCCATCCCAAGAAAGACACAAGATTTTATAAAATGGTCATTGGATATTTAACATCAATGAAAAGGGGCATGGAATGTCCGGATGTGTACGCATAACATGATATGTGTTATGGGACCGAGTGGAGGGCTCGAGTTGCATTGCATGTGTGGGTTTCATCTCATGACAATACATGTATTGTAACATTCATTTATGACATGTATGTATTTGAATGAATGTTTTGATGTGATAAATTGCATGTGGGTGGGGGAGTAGCCTCTTTAAGAGATATTCAATTGAGCGTAACTCCCCCTTTAAGGGGATACATTTCAAGTATTGGACAAGCTTTAGGGGACAACCCTCACCTAGACCCGTGTTGATGACCGACCCGTATTGTGGTTCTTAAATTATATTTTGTAATCATTTATATATTTTGTTTTAGCCTTGTATAAATCATGTACAAAACTTGCGTTTTGACAAAGGCATGTAATAGGACACTCTTGGACATTTTTCTTTTGTAAAACAAATGAATGGAAATCATGTTATAAGCATTGTATAGCTAAAATTTGAGTTTTTGAGAAATTTGGAAAAATTTGGGCTCTAGGTACCTGGCATCCAGAGAGCTTAAGTACTGATACTTAGGCCACAGATATAGGTACCTTGTTGTCGGGGGCCTAGGTACCGATACCACATCTTACAGGTACCAGTATCTGGAAACCAGAGAGCTTAGGTGCTGGTACCACATACCTAAGGTACCGGTAACTCTTCCAAAAACTTGAAAATTTGAAATGTAACATTGCCAAGCCTTCATATCTTGAACACTCTTCTTTGGATGATGTAAATGGATATATTAAGTCCTTAACTTTGGGGTTTGGACCTTGGAATGGTGCTATGAATAATATGTAAATAGGTTATTGACTTGATCTGAAATGTGTACACCCAAGTGCAGTCAGTCAAGCTGTAGTAATAATCTGGTTAAGTCGAGAGTCGAATCCACAAGGAACTATGACTGGTGTTTTGAAGTAAGCAATAATAGAGACCAAGTAACTGGAAATTTCGAGAGTTTGGAGTGGTGGGGGTTCTTGAATAGAATAGAAGATTCTTTTCAAGAGTTTTCTAGACAAAACATAAGATTCTCAAAAATGTAACAGCCACCCTTTAGCTCGAGGATCAGGATATGTAATAAACTATCCTATGTATTATGTTTGTGCTTTATAACTCAATTAACTCCCGTGTCAACAGCAAGTTAAGCAGAAGATAAAGATGATTTGTGAGAATTAAGCACATGATTCTAATACATTTCTAGAAGTTTACGAGAATTGTCTATGCCGAGACTTAACCCGTCTACAAACAAGCAAGTGTTTTACAAGGCATCCAACCATGGCGTTAAGAATCCATTCTTTGAATAAAGCGTAATAATAGTGGAGATTGAATGGTTGTTATGAAGAGCTAGCCGGGGTGCTTGCCTTGAACCAACGGGTCTTTCTATGCAGGAGTCATCCGTATCATAGAGGAAGCCCTTGGTTATACAAAGTACCTTAACTTTGCTAGATGCATTCAATCATTCAATGAATAGGTGGAATATAAAGCATTAAAGCATGAAGGAGTTGGACAAACATAGCTTCCGGATAATCTTTACATATTTATCACCTCTTACTAAAGAGTGAATGAGGAACTAGTCACTTTTCATGGCCTTGGTAAAGCTAAAAAAGTGAATGCTACTCATCCCTATGAGTAGAGGAGCTACTAAGTGAAGCAAACTAAACAAAGAGCTTATCTTCAATGAAGAATAAGTGAATCACTTTCCACCCTTCACGACTTTGGTAAAGCTTTAGAAAAGTGGAAAAGTTTCACTCTTCTAAGAAGGAAGGATGCTCAAGCAATGGAAGTGAAATACATGAACAATAAAAGTAGAAGAAAGCTAGTTACTTTTGGAGGTTTTCCACCACAATCAAAATATGAACTATCTCTCTTGATACTTCGTATATAAAAGTAAGTACAACTACAAGGGGAGTCTAAGCCTCCATCATGGTTGTCACAACATGAATGTAAAGACTTAGCATAAGTAAATAAAAGACTTCAACTACAAGGGAAGTCTAAGCCTCCATCATGGTTAATATAAATGTAAAATGAAAACATAAACATGAAATGTTCAAGAACTAGATTTACTAAACAATCTCTACTTTACAAAAGAAAAGATTGCTCCCCCTTTTACTCTACAAGAGGAAGAATGCCCCCTTTAAAGCTCCCAACATGGGAGTATTTATAGGCAAGGCAGGGCAAGGGGGGGGGGGTGAAGGAATAGTGTTTGTTGCCCAAGTCCAAGTGAAAAGCCAACAACTCTGGAGCTAGTCAGTGGGGGACGTTTGAACATGATCTAGCGTTCGAACGTTTAATCTGTTTTTTCTTTAAGGATGTTCGAACATGAGATGCCATTCAAACGTTGTCTGTGTCTTTGCTTTGAGGGCGTTCGAATGCTAGATGGGGTATGATTCCTTCTACTCAAGTGGCCTGTGGTCTCTGTGATGGTCACTTCCATACGTCAACAACTTTGACCTTACACTTAGCAACTTGGTCCTTAGTCACTCAAGACAACGTTTGAATGTTGTACTCAAGTACTTCTGTTATGTGGTTCTTCTTTCTTTACTGCAAAATGTCAGGTTCATGTGGTGTAGTCTTCTTAGGATTCCAAAGGACATACGAACGTGAGTTGGCGTTTGAACGTGGTAATCAAGTACCTCAGCATTTTCCCTTTATTGACTGCAACACGCCATGTCTCAGCAGTTGGTCTTGGCAAGATTTCAGAGGACGTTCAAACGTGGGTTGAGGTTTGAACATTATTGCTTTGTTTCAACCTTCTGCAATTTTGTTCCCTATAGTGCTGGTGTTACATTCAAGTGTCATTTTTGTTGTTCTTGATCCTTTCTTCTCTTTAGGACCTGAAATGTCATTACTTAAACTTCATCAAAGTACAATTAATCCAAAAAGGCAAAGTAAAAATTGTTAACTATATGTACGAATCAGTTATGTGTTGGGTAGGGCTTCTATGCAAAGGAAGCTCTGCTCGGATTCCATTTTGTTATGATCCTGGTGAATGGGGTGTAATGATGTGGTATCGGGTTCTACGATAATCACAAGTATTTTGTGGGTTGATAGGTGATTAATCGATTGAGAAAGAACCTCCCAGATTTTGGTGCGTAACAGGATGTCCAATTTCAAATTTCATCGAATAAAAAAAAAGGGTAAGAAAAATGAAACAAGGCAACACCTAGTACAATTTTAAAAAAATGCTAGCTTTTTAAAATTATGTTACAAAACAAAATGCAATGTAAGTTCTACCGGAAGCTAATACTATGCAGTAGACAATGCTTCAAGTTTTTCATAAGGATGCACAAAATAAATCAAAAAGATCAAGAAACATGACACTTTGTGGCCCAAGAAGTGGAAATTTTTGAAGACCTTGAAACAACAAAAGAACCAATAGTGAAAAGAAAAAAAAATGACGGATTCAAATACATGGAGATGACGGATTAAGTTGATTTAGTTTTGATAGACATTAAGTTTCTTAATAAACTTTTATATTGACTTTGATGATGTATACTTTGTTCTACTTTTTCTTTATGGTAACATCAAACACAAGTAAATATTTGTGAACTTTATATTGTGTTTTCTTATTGACGCGTGTAGGAAAGTGGATTCATATCTTCCATTTTGTCTTTTCAACTTTAACTTATGCATTTGTTTCACTTTCTATTATTTTTGAATCCAAGCTTCATCCAAGTTTTTAGCAATTTTAATTGGCCATTTGTTGGTGTCATATGTCTTTAGTTTGAATAAATGTCTCAGTTTTTATTAGGATCATGGACATGGTTGTTCTAGAGCAAGAAGCTGAACAAGAGTTTGAAGCACAAGTATGCTTAAAAATTGGCCACTGAAACTTACGAGCTTGAGTTTGAGTGGTGATTGTTTTGAATAGTATCTCATCTTAGGAATAACTTCTCTTTTTTTTTAAAGTTGTGATAACATTCAATATGTATACAATCATGTAAGGACGTCAGACATCTTAAATTCTTACCCCGTTCTAAATTAGTTTTGATTCGATTGTGAGGTAATGTGTTTGTTGGTACACATAATTAGAGTAACTTTCGTATCCTCATCCGTCACTAATTGTGCAATTAGTTGGAGTATAGGCTTGTCTTTTGGAATTTGACTTTGAGTATTTTAGTGCAATGTTTGAATTTTTCTTTATCTAGTTAATGGTATTTTTTCAAGCATTGATGTTGTGTGTGAGACTATCTATTGATAATCCAAGTACCAGATATTGTAATTTGGGTGATCTACTTTTGAAAAATTATTACATCAAGAAACTTATAGTTGGATGGAGAGATATTTGGTACTACTTTGAATAAACTAATCAAAGCATAGGTAAAGAAGCAAGTCAAATTTATCTTGTCACTTTTTCTAGTTTTTTTAGCTTTTATTTACTTGCATATACTTATGGAAGAGTGGATCTCTCTCAACATACCATATGATATGACAGATGAACTAGCTGGTTTTATTGTGATGGTACAGAAATCAAATAGTTTTGTCGACAAACGGGTAAAAGGAAGTTTAGGGCGAAGGTAGCTCCGAATAATAGGATGGATAAGCTTGACACTATTTCACTTGTCCTTTATGCAACCATGGGAGCAACATGGAATGTCAAATGTAAGTGTTTCATTTGATTCTTCACTTGTGCATGGTACATTAATGCACTTAGATCTATATTTTTCTTTAGATGAACACAAAGAAAAGAACGTTGCTTGATTTCACCAATATACACTTTGCAAAAAATAAATTGAAGCTCTTGATTTGAAATTGGTGCTATGTTTCACAATCTACTATCACAGATATGTGAAGCAAAATTGTCAGAATTAGTATTTCTCGGTTACTTCCTCTCCATGTCATCAACACAACGGAATATTTTTGGACCACTTTATGATATCGTGTCTTCCTTCTCTTATGGCTGCCACAATCTAATCAAGGATCATGTTTTGATCATTTTTATTTCAATATGTCGTTGAGTGGAATATCAATAATGTTTTTCATGCTCAAGTGACAATGGATATAATCAAGTAACAGTTTTTGATCATTTCTCATTTTTGTGTGAGGATACCCACTTGATGTTGGTGTTGCAATTTGCAATGTATCATCTCCAGTTTTCAACATGATGCTACTCAGATATTATAGGGCAATGAAATGGATGATGCAGCACGGTCTATGTCATTACATTTGTCACTTTCAATTGAGAAGTATGGATACTAAAGGCCAATTAGTTAGATAGCTCCTAATTTTTTATCCGAACAACGCTCCATATGTTTATATCTAGCCTTTTGTATTAATAGTTGGTGCATGTGTATAAAACCCATGAAAATTAAAAATTTTATGAAAAAGGGGTAAAACAGTAATTAGCTGTAATGGTACGGGTTAATAATCCAAAATTTTCTAGAAATCAGATGATGAAACATACCTCACTATTAGATTCATCTCGTGAAATTTAGCTACCCAATCCATTTTCTTCAAATTTTGAGACAGTCAGATTTTTAGCGTTTTAAAAGGCAATCAGGTGTCATATGACCAGAATAAATGTGATCAAATTCTATTCATGGAATCCGAGAAATAACTTAAATTTAGTTCAAAAATAATAATAAACTTAAAATGGGACAAAATATAATTGATTCGGGATAAGATTTGATTAGAAAAAGAGGGACGTGTGGCACATTATGAACCATGAAATTATAGAGTATAAAAAGGAGGGGGGAATCAAATTTTCCCCCATTGTTGGCCTTTTAATTCCCCCCCTTCAGCTTATTCATCCGATCTACAATGATCTGACCGTCGGATTACTTCAGGTCGAGAAGTAAAGTTGTTCTATGCAACGAGAGCTTTGAAACCATACCAAAAATCATTGGTTTCTTCAAAATCTAAAAGACATGAGTTTGGGATAAAGCTTTCAAAGTTTGATTTGGGATCTTTGTGGTTTCTACCACATAGGTATGCGAAATAAGAGGTAAGGTTCCTTTCTTAAGCAGGTTTATTTCCAACCTAGGGTTGAAATATGAATGAGTAGGGTGTTAGAGATTTATTCTAATGTATAACACATACCTAGTGTAGTTAAAATGTGAAAAATGAGTATAAGAATATGCTAAAACCAATTCTTGTATGATTTGGTTTGATGAAATTGCTTGATGTGGAATTCAAGAACAATGTGCTATTTGGGCATGCTATGTGTTTGTAGTTGCGCCTTATAGGTGTTTGATAAATGCCTATGGATGATTAAGTGTGTTATTTGAATGAAAAATGCTATAAAATAGTTAGTGGTATTGAGAAATGTTATTATATGTTTTACAATATAATTAACAATTGAGAAATTGAAAATATTTGTGGAAATTGAATATGTTCATAATATGCTCATTATATGATAAACATGACATTATAAATTTCAATTGTACATTACATTTGTATATGCACAAGTGGCATCGCATTCGTGGACATTCGACATGAGTGTGGGTGTGAGTACATGTTTTAATCAAACACTATCCTTGGTGGGTTGATACGTAGGATCAAAAAAGTTGGACCAACGTTCGACTGAGTTGCACGGGTTTGCATTAAAAATGTGTGTGGGGGTTAGCAAGAAGGGCTAGATTCTCCATTGGGTGCAAGACTCGATAATTTTTTATACGCATTCCTATTGGTATTGAGCCCATAAAGTGTGTCGGTGCACCCAAAATCGTTAGTGGAAGTCCATAGATGATGTGTTGGTTGGGTACCTGTTGGAATGCCTGGATTCATATGCATAGAATGATATGTGTTATGGGAGCCGGTAGAGGACTCAAATTTGCATTGTATGCGTGGGTTTCATCTTATGAAATGACATGGAATTGTAGCATTCATTTATGACTTCTATGTATTTAAATGAATGCTTGATGTGAAATATGACATGTGGGTTAGAGAGTAGTCTCCTTAGGAGATACCTTATTGAGCATGGCTCACCCTTTAAGCTAATACATATCAGGTGTTGGACAACCTTCAGGGGACGGCCCTCACTTGGGCCCGTGTTGATGACTGAGCCGAATTATGGCTCTTAAATTATATTTTGCAATCATTTATGTATTTTGTTTTGGCCTTGTATAAATCATGTACAAAACTTGTATTTTTGGCTAAGACATGTATATTATTCTTTCATAAAACAAATGAATGGAATAAATGTTGTATGAATTATTGGGCTAAAAGTTATGTTTTTTATGAATTTGAGGAAATCTGGGCTCTGGGTACTAGTACCTCATAGGTAAGAACTTGATCCGAATTTTGTACACCTAAGTGCAGGCGGTCAAGTTGTAGTTATGATTCGGTTAAGTCCAGAGTCGAATTGACAGGAAACTACTGATAGTGTTTTGGAGTAAATAGTGATAGAGACCAAAGTGGCTAAAACCCTTGAGATTTGAAGTTATGATGTTTATGAGATTTTCCAAGCAAAATATAATATTCTCTAGGAATTTTTGGACAGAATATAAGATTCTCTCAAATGAAAGAGTCACCATTCAACTCGAGAATCTAGACATGTATTCAATCATCCGGTTGTTATATTTATACTTGAGAACTCAATTAACTCCTATGTCAACAGCAAGTTAATTGGAGGATAAAGATGGACTGTAAGAATTAAGTGTACGGTTCTAATGTCTTTGTAGAAATTTACAAGAATTGTAAGTGTCAGGACTCAACCCATTTACAAATAAGCAAGTAATTCTATAAGTCATCCAACCACTGTGATATTATTCCATTCTTTAGTTGAAACACAATAATAGTGAAGATTGAAATGTAGTCATAAAGATCTAGCTGGAGTGCTTGCAAAAAACCAATGAATCCTCCTATGCCATGAGTCATCTTGTCTTAGAAATGACTCATGATTTTACCAAAGTACCTTAGCTTTGGTAGATGCATTCAATCATTCAGTACACAATCAAAAGATAATGCATTCCAAATGATTTATACATGTCCATCACCTCTTACTAAAGAGTAAATGATAACTACTCACTCTTCATGGCTTTGAGAAAGCTAGAAAAGTGAGTGATTCTCATCCCTCAAAGTAGAGGAGTTACAAGATAAACTATACTACACAATAAGTCTATCTTCAACGAAGAATGAGTGAATCACTACCCACCCTTCNTCCAACTAGAGGAGTTTCAAGATAAACTATACTGCACAATAAGCCTATCTTCGAATAATATTGAGTGAATCACTACCCACCCTTCAAGGCTACAAGAGAGCTAGAAAGGTAAGAGAGTTTCACTCCTCTAAGTGCAGAAAGAAGCTTTTACAATGGAAGCTAATGAAACTAAAAGAAAGCTAGTTACATTTGGAGGGTTTGTCCTCTTCCAAAAGAAGCTCTTTTAACAAGCACCAATGGAAGGTACTTATAAGCAAGGAGGAGGGGGTAAAAGGAGGGTAAAAGAATAGTTCTAGGTGCTAAAAGTTCAAGTGAATGCCCAAAAATTTGGATAGAGATCTAACCTTCCTGCTGCTTGTCTAGGAACAACGTTCGAACATTNCAAGCACCAATGGAAGGTATTTATAAGCAAGGAGGAGGGGGTAAAAGGAGGGTAAAAGAATAGTTCTAGGTTCTAAAAGTTCAAGTGAATGCCCAAAAATTTGGATAGAGATCTAACCTTCCTGCTGCTTGTCTAGGAACAACGTTCGAACATTGTTGGCATTCGAATGTGGAAACCTGTCTTCTTTGATGGTAGTTCGAACGCTATTGGAGTTTGAATATGGTACTCAAGTGGCTTTTGTCATCCACAATAGATGGCTGCAATAGGCCACGTCTCATCACCTTAGCAGTCTTCTGGGGGTCCTTGAATAATTCAACAGAGCGTTTGAACATGGATTGGTATTCGAACGTTGTACTCAAGTAGCTCTTGTTCTTCTTAGGGAATAGCTTCAACATGCCACGTGCCATCACCCTAGCAATGTCCAAGGGGCCCTCAATTATTTTAAGATGGCGTTTGAATTTGGATTGGCATTTAAACGTGGATGCTTTGCTTCCTCCTTCTCCAATTCACTTCTAGAACACGTGGGTGTTGCTTAAAAGTTTGGTATTCATTGACCTTAGGCCTTTGTACAACTTTTTCCTAAAATGCCATCATTTAAACTCCATCAAAGGATAATTGGTCTTGTAAGTGCATAGTAAAATGTTAATTTGAACTATGCATCACACCCCCAACCTAAATATTGCTAGTCCCTAGTAATACAAAACTTCTGAATAAAAATATATTTACAATGCCATTTTCGTAGGTGATCCGGTTGTATTTAGTATATGCAACAAGCCGTTAAATCCCTAGGTTTCCCCTAGCAGACTAGTGTTGTCTTGTGAGGGTTTCCATTAAAGCTACCCATAAACTTTAGTAGAACAAATGTGTATATCCAAGATTTCTTTTTAGAGTGAGTTAGCACTATAATTGTTGAGACACCGAACCCTCAATTTTGATTTGTTTCCCAAACACTTCTCTTTCATAGGTCCGTACTCTATGCAAAAAATAAACACTTGTTACATTGGTATTTGAAATTTCCTATGTGATAAGGATAATCATTCTAGCATTAAGAATTATTATATAACAAACATTCTTCTTTATAACCTTCCATGGATAGCTTTGATTCCACAAACCTCTGTTAGAATGCGTTCAGCAAAAATTCCCTCCGATTATAGTGATTTTACTCTCAAGACACATGTGATTAGAAGAAGGCTAATTATAAATNCTTTGATTCCACAAACCTCTGTTAGAATGCGTTCAGCAAAAATTCCCTCCGATTATAGTGACTTTACTCTCAAGACACATGTGATTAGAAGAAGGCTAATTATAAATTCACATGCACANTATTCATTGACTTTAGGTATTTGTATATTTTTTCCTGAAATGTCATCTTTTAATCTCTATCAAAGTATAATTAGTCTTGTAAGTGCATAGTAAAATGTTAATTTTAACTACGTATACTCATCGATTGTGATCAAAAAAGGATCACCGCTTATACACTAGTGGGTGTTTGTTTTAAGTTCTAGGGAGAAAAGCACAATGATTTACCCCAAGCCATGTATGATTCCCATTGGCATGGGCAGTTGATGGGTTGGCTTGTGAGCCTTACACTTGAGAATGAGGCGATATAGGAGTTGGATTTACCTCGAGTAATTTGTAAGTATGCGGATGTTTTCCTAGACAAGTTACTGGGATTGCCTCCACATCAAGATGTAGACTTTACCATTGAGTTACAACCCGGTTCATCCTTTATTTCTATGACACCACATAGAATGACACATGTAGAGTTGCAAGAACTCAAGGTCTACTTACAAAAATTGTTAGACAAGGGTTTTATTAGGTCAAGCACCTCATCTTGGNCAAGAACTCAAGGTCTACTTACAAAAATTGTTAGACAAGGGTTTTATTAGGTCAATCACCTCATCTTGGGGTGCCATGATGCTATTTTTTAAGAAGAATGATAGGACCCTTAGACTATGTATTGACTATCAGTAGTTAAACTAGGTCACCATCAAGAATAAGTACCCACTACTGAGGATCGACGACCTTTTTGATCAACTAAGAGGGGCACGAGTCTACTCCAAAATAAATCTACGCACGGGATACCATTAGTTGATGATTAGGGAGGCCAACATTCCTAAGACGACGTTCAGGAAACGATACGGGCATTTCAAGGATACCGCNGGGATACCATTAGTTGATGATTAGGGAGGCCAACATTCCTAAGACGACGTTCAGGAAACGATACGGGCATTTCAAGGATACCGCTATGCTTTTTTGTTTGACGAATGCTCCAGCGGCATTTAGGGATCTCATGCATAGGGTATTCCAATCCTACTTAGATCAATTTTTTATATTCTATGTTGATGACATTCTAATCTACTCTGAGATTGAGGAACAGCATGAGGGTCACTTGAGGATAGTTCTTTAGACCTTAAGAGACTTCCAATTGTACGTCATGTTCAACAGGTGTGAATTTTGGTTGACGAAGGTAAAATTTTTGGGACGCATGGTGTCTGCTTCGGGGGTGTCAGTGGACTTGGAGAAGGTTGAGGCAGTAATGAGTTGGGAGAGACCTAAAGGTAGTCTTCGAGATACGCAGTTTCTTGGGATTGATAGGATATTATCAGAGGTTCGTTGAGAACTTCTCACCGCTAGCTACACCTATGACTAAATTAACTAAAAAATAGTCAAATTCTAGTGGAATGACTCATATGAGAGGGTATTCTATGAGTTAAAGAAAAGGCTTTCTTTAACTCCTATCCTTGTAATGCCAGTGAGAGGGCAGAGGTACACTGTCTATTGTGATACCTCAAAGGACGGAATTGGATGTGTTCTGATGCAGTCCAAAAGGGTGGCAGCTAATGATTCATGGTAGTTGAAGAGGCACGAGTAGAACTACCCCATGCACGACATGGAGTTGGCGGTTGTTATCTTTGCCTTAAAGGCATGGTGCCATTATCTGTATGGAGAGCAGTTTGAGGTGTTTTTTAGATCACAAGGGTCTGAAGTACATTTTTATGTAACAAGACCTCAATATGAGGTAGTGTAGGTGGATGAAGTACCTAGAGGACTATAAATTCACTTTGCATTACCATTCTGGTAAGGCAAATATGGTAGCTGATGCACTCAATCGAAAGTCATAAGGAGTCTTGGCTAGTATAGCTTTTGAGAGTTCCGGATGCTTAAGATCGTGGTACAGTTCGAGCTACATTATAGAGGTCAAACTCAGGGCACTTTAAGCATTCAAGTGGCTATGCCTTCCTTACTGAGAAGGGTGATCTATTTCCAAGGATAGAACACAGAGATGTTGTCCATCAGAGATCGGGTATAGTCGATTACAAGGGACAAGGGCTGGGCCATTCACTCGGATTGTTGTTTTTGATTCAGGGGAAGGGTTGTGGTTCCACAGTCTATGGATCTGAGAGAAGAATCCTTGGGGAGTTTCCATTGTTCCTATTTTTCTATGGATCCCGGTGGTATGAAGATGTACCAAGATCTTCGTCGTCAATATCACTGGAATAGGGTGAAGAGATACATTGGAAACTTTGTTAATAGATGTCTCACACGTCATCAGGTCAAAACTGAGTACTAGAGACTAGTAGGGTTGCTCCAACTTTTGAAGGTGGTTGAGTGGCTCCACTTACCATGGACTTCGCATAAGCATGATGCAGTATGGGTGGTTGTGGACCAGCTTACATAGTTGGTATACTTTTTGGCTGTGGGAATGATCTTCACACTAGAGGAATTCTGCAGTAGTTACACAAGTTATCCATATCTAGAGTATCGGATCAAGACCCTAGGTACATGGCTCACTTCTAGGAGAGTTTTCAAAGAACTATGGGAACACAGTTGATGATAAGCATAGCTTTTCATCCCAAGATGGACATTCATTCAAAGAGAACCATCCATATTTTGGAGGATGTACTTTGGACATGCATCATTGATCTCAAGGGTAACTGGGAGGAGCACTTACCCTTAGTGGAGTTTGCCTACAATAATAGTTATCAAGCGAGCATACAGATGACACCCTATAAAGCACTTTATGGGAGGCTGTTCCGTTCTCCGATCTTTTGGACGGAGATTGGAGAGGGACCTTCCATGGGTTCAAACTTCACTAGAGACACCTCAGAGAAGGTAAATTAGATACAAAAATGTCTTCTTACGGCGCAAAGTCAACAGAAGAGCCATGCTGACATATGACGGGGACCTTTGGAGTTTGAGGTTAAAGATCACATCTTTTTGAAGTTTATGCCTAAGAGAGGAATGGTCATGTTCGGAAAACGAGGGAAGCTATCGTCAAGGTATATCAGGCTCTTTGAAGTACTCGAGATGGTTGATACAATTGCTTACCACTTGGCTTCACTACCAAATATATTTAGTGTTCACGTGGTGTTTCATGTTTTCATGCTCAGGAAGTACACTCCAGATCCTATACATGTGGTGGATTGGGGTAAGTTGGTTGTTGATGCGGAATGAGAACTTTGAGGAGGGACAAGTGCGTATCATGAATTGCCAAGATTAGGTTTTGCGTAGCAAGTCTGCGAGGCTAGTGAAGGTACTGTACCAGCATCCTTGGATAAAGGAGGCGACATGGGAATGTGAGGACACCATCCGTTCCTGTTCGAGGATGGAGTTACAATTCTTGTACTCATAGAGTATTATATGACTTGTTACATATGCATTTTGTTAAATGTGCATGTATGTGTAATTTTGGGGATCAAATTTCTTTAAGGGAGAAAGAATATAAAACCCAAGAAAATTAAGAATTTTATGAAAAAGGGAAAAATGGTAATTAGCCGTTGTGATACAGGTTAAAAACCTAAATTTTTTTAGTACTCAGATGACATTACAAACCTCACCATTGGATTTGTCTTATTTATTNTTAGCTGTTGTGATACAGGTTAAAAACCTAAATTTTTTAAGTACTCAGATGACATTACAGACCTCACCATTGGATTTGTCTTATCTAATTGACCAATCAATTTTCGTCAAATTTCGATACAGTTGATTTTTTTTGCATTTTACGAGGTGATCAGGTGTCACACGACTAAATTAAACGCGATCAGATTCTATTCGCTTAACTTGGGAAATAACATAAAGTTATTCCATAAAATTATAATAAACTTAAAATAGTATGAGATTTAATTGATTCGGGATAATATTTGATCAGAAAAAAAGGGACAGGTGGCACACTGTGAGCCATGCAAATGGAGAGTATTAAAAGAGGGGAATCAGATTTTCCCGCATTGTTGGCCTTGCAATTGAGAGAGAGAGACAGAGACAGATACAGAAAGACAAAGATAAGAGAAAAAGTATGCTCCTTCTTCTTCCTCCAATCTACGACGATTTGACTGTTGAATTGCTTCGGGCCAAGAAGTAAAATCCTTCAACGTGACAAGAGTGGAAAAACCATATCAATGATCATGGGTTTCTTCGAAATCTCAAAGATGGGAGTTTTGGGATAAAGCATTGAAAGTTTAATTTGGGATCTTTGGGGTTTCTACTATGTAGGCATACGCTACAAGAGGTATGGTTTCTTTCTTAACTAGGTTTATGTCCAACCTAACATTAAAATATGAAATGGGTAGGGTGTTAGAAATGTATTCTCATGTATAACGCATACCTAGTGTTGTTGAAATGTGAAAAAATGGGTATAAGAATATTCTAAAACTAATTCTTGTATGATTTAGTTTGATGAAATTGCTTGATGTGGAATTCATGAACAATGTGTTGTTTGGGTATGCTATGCGTTTATATTTATGCCTTATAAGTGTTTGATAAAATGCCTATGGATGATTAGGTGTGTTATTTGAATGAAAAATGTTATAACATGCTTAGTAGTGTTGGGAAATATTATTATATGCTTTACTCTATAATTGACAATTGAGAAATTGAGAATGTTTGTAGAAATTAAATATGTTCATAATATGCTCATGATATGGTGAACATGACATTGTAGATCGCAATTGTACATTACATTTGCATATGCATGAGTTATATTGCATTCGTGGGCATTTGACATGAGTGTGGGTGTGTGTGCACATTTTGATCAAAACACCATCCATGGTGGGTTGATAGTGGGCTCGGAAAATTTGGACCTAGGTTCGAATGTGTCGCACAGGTTTGCATTGAAAATATGTGTCGGGGTTAGCAAGAAGGACTAAATTGTCCCTCGGGTGCAAGACCCAGTAATTTTAGATACATACTCCCATTGGTATTGATCCAAAAAGTGTGTCGGTATACACAAAAATGTTGGTGGAAGTTCATAGATGTCGTGTCAATTGAGTACCCGTTGGTGGAAGTCCATAAATAACCACCTCAAGAAAGACACAAGATTTTATAAAATGGTCATTGGATGTCCAACATCAATGGTGGGGGTTTAGAATGCCCAGATGTTTACGCATGGAATGACATGTGTTATGGGAGTCGGTAAAGGGCTCGGTTTTGCATTGCATGCGTAGGTTTCATCTGATGACATGACATATAATTGTAGCATTCATTTATGACATGTATGCATTTAAATTAATGCTTGATGTGATAAATGACATATGACATTTCATATGCATCTGGGTTGGAGAGTAACCTTCTTAGGAGATACTCTACTGAGCGTGGCTCACCATTTATGGGGCCATATTTCAGGTGTTGAACAAGGTTTGGCAGATGGCTCTCACTTGGGCTCGTGTTAACGAAAGAGCTGGGTTGTGGTTCTTAAATTACATGTTGTAACCTCATGTGTATTTTATTTTGGGCCTTGTATTAATCATGTACAAAAGCTTGTATTTTGACTAAGACATGTAATGAGACATTATTATTTCGTAAAACAAATGTAGATGTTGTATGAATTATTGGGCCAAAATTTGAGTTTTTGATGAATTTTGGGAAATATGGGCTCCAGGTATCGGTACCTCACGGGAACCTGGCATCCGAAGAGCTCATGTTCTGGTACCTAGTCTCATAGGTACCGGTACCCCGATGGATAGTGGGCTTAGTTACCAATACTTATTCTCATAGGTACTGGTACCCCGCAGACAATGGGCATAGGTATTGATATCAATGCTTATAGGTACCGATACCTAGANCTCACGGGAACCTGGCATCCGAAGAGCTCATGTTCTGGTACCTAGTCTCATAGGTAACGGTACCCCGATGGATAGTGGGCTTAGGTACCAATACTTATTCTCATAGGTACTGGTACCCCGCAGACAATGGGCATAGGTATTGATATCAATGCTTATAGGTACCGATACCTAGAAAACAGAAGGCTCAAGTACTAGTACCAATGCTTATAGGTACCGGTACTGGCAAACACAAGGACTAGGTACCAGTACCACTTATCTGAGGTACCACATCCAGAAACTTAAAAAATTGAAATGTTACACCATCTAGTATTCACATCTTGAGCACACTTCTTTGAATGATGTAAATGGGTAATAATAAGTCCTAAAATTTTGGGATTTGGACCTTGGAATGGTCCTATGCATAATATGCGAATGGGTTATGTGTTGGGTAGTGCTTCCGTGCAAAGGATGGTCTGTCCAAATTCCGCCTTGGTTATGATCCCAATGAATGGGGTCTAACAACGTGGTATCAGGTTATATAGTATTCATGGGTATTTTCGTGAATTGATGGGTGATCAATGGGNGTTATGATCCCAATGAATGGGGTCTAACAACGTGGTATCAGGTTATATAGTATTCACGGGTATTTTCGTGAGTTGATGGGTAATCAATGAGTTAAGAAATGACCCTCGAATTTCAGAGCATCACAACATGTGCTTTGCATGCCTACTATTTTGACATATTTTTTGTGAATAAATCAAAAATTATTTGTCATCCTTTCAACTGTCGATTATATAACTTTACCCTTATGATTTCAAAGTGTGAGGCTTACTATTATTATAGTTTCATGTAAATAATGTTCCCCATCAAACCACCATTGGAAGCTTTCTACAACTAATCCTCGTTACAGGCTGGTCAAAGCAAACGAAAAAAAAAAGCATGTTACAATTGTCAACCAAGAAAATCCTGGGCTTAGTGAGCTAGGGTCCAAAGGAAGTCCAATTGAAAATCCCTGAATCAAAATGGGATGAGAATATTTATGTATTTAATTAATCAATCAATTTATGTTTATTCCCAAAATCTACCACAGGACCAACTAATAGGCTTAATTNATTGGAAGCTTTCTACAACTAATCCTCGTTACAGGCTGGTCAAAGCAAACGAAAAAGAAGCATGTTACAATTGTCAACCAAGAAAATCCTGAGCTTAGTGAGCTAGGGTCCAAAGGAAGTCCAATTGAAAATCCCTGAATCAAAATGGGATGAGAATATTTATGTATTTATTTAATCAATCAATTTATGTTTATTCCCAAAATCTACCACAGGACCAACTAATAGGCTTAATTTTTTTTTGTTATTCAAGTTTTATTTGCCATAGAGTATGACCAAATAATTTTATTAAAGGTTTCAATTATATTACTCATAGGGGAATTTAGCTAGAATGGTTCATTACCACTGACACTACAAGGAAAAAGGTCTTTAAAGGCGTTTGGTTTTGACGTTGGGACAAACGCCGAGCATTTTAGGCATTTTATTGAACACATCCAGANATTCAAGTTTTATTTGCCATAGAGTATGACCAAATAATTTTATTAAAGGTTTCAATTATATTACTCATAGGGGAATTTAGCTAGAATGGTTCATTACCACTGACACTACAAGGAAAAAGGTCTTTAAAGGCATTTGGTTTTGACGTTGGGACAAACGCCGAGCATTTTAGGCATTTTATTGAACACATCCAAATACACCCTTTTCTATTTGGCATTTATTACCTTTCAAGGACATTCCGAAAATTATTTTCTTGTAGTGTGACTCCCATTTTTTGCCAACATGAACATACATAATTTATATTCAAAAGTATATTAATAATTGATTCTTCTAGAAAAATCTCAAAAACAACCTATATCCATCAATAATGGCTACCGCATGTCAACACATTGAGTGATCCAACCATAAAAGTTGCCTCAAGCACAAAACTTAACTATTATGCTACTAAAAAATTTTATCCTTTAAGAGAAAGAGATACAATTGATAGGTTGCCCTCAGGTATCAAATGTTTTCCTAATAGAATCTATAAAATGTTTCGGATAAAGTGTCTCAAAATCAAAGAACTTCNTGATAGGTTGCCCTCAGGTATCAAATGTTTTCCTAATAGAATCTATAAAATGTTTCAGATAAAGTGTCTCAAAAATCAAAGAACTGCNAGATACAATTGATAGGTTGCCCTCAGGTATCAAATGTTTTCCTAATAGAATCTATAAAATGTTTCAGATAAAGTGTCTCCAAAATCAAAGAACTTCAATAAGCAACCTCTTTCAAAGTTCATCTCAAGTTAAGTACAAAACCCAAAGTGAAGGGCTGCAATATTTTTGCCACTATAGGACTACATAGATGTCCAATGTTCGAAGAGTTCATCAGCACTTGTAATAGTACTCTTACTTTCATTTAATGTATATACCTTCATCCAAAAAAGTGTCATTGATCTACACCTCAACAAAATATGTTGTGTGTGGGGGGTTGTGTGAGAGAGAGAGAGCGAGAGAGAGNTTTAATGTATATACCTTCATCCAAAAAAGTGTCATTGATCTACACCTCAACAAAATGTGTTGTGTGTGGGGGGTTGTGTGTGAGAGATAGAGCGAGAGAGGGGATCAAAGAGGGAGAGCTGAATTGGCTCAACTTTGTAAGATATGCACTTCAAAACATGTGATAACCAATCATACCCTAAAGATACCAACATCCTTACTAAACTTTTAATGATCAAGGCTTTTATTACTCACAACAGATGAATACCAATCCGAATGTTATACAAATCTTCACCCTAGGGCCCCTCCAAATCACNAACTTTTAATGATCAAGGCTTTTATTACTCACAACAGATGAATACCAATCCGAATGTTATACAAATCTTCGCCCTAGGGCCCCTCCAAATCACAAGTCTAAAGGGTTCAAGGAGTGAGAATACAATCAGAAGGGAATTAAAATTCAAGAAAAATTTCCAAACTTTATCCGATGTTTGATGTTAGCCCTAGAGTGTTTAATTAGTTCCCAACATGAAAATCCCTTCGANACAAGTCTAAAGGGTTCAAGGAGTGAGAATACAATCAGAAGGGAATTAAAATTCAATAAAAATTGCCAAACTTTATCCGATGTTTGATGTTAGCCCTAGAGTGTTTAATTACTTCCCAACATGAAAATCCCTTCAAATCTTGCATTTTTTTAATGACATGTTGTTTGGAGATCGGGAATTAGGACATAAGTGAGTGTGTATGTGCGATTAGTGTTTTGGAGTCTAGAGAGCCGGACCATGAAATGATAGCTTCAAAGTATGTGTGTTGATGATCTAGATGTGGATAAGGTGTTAGGTAGATGTAAGAACATGACTGGTGAAAAGAAAACGAGTCGGAATGTGCAATCGGGCGCGTTAGGGTTAGCATNCTAGAGAGCCGGACCATGAAATGATAGCTTCAAAGTATGTGTGTTGATGATCTAGAGGTGGATAGGGTGTTAGGTAGATGTAAGAACATGACTGGTGAAAAGAAAACGAGTCGGAATGTGCAATCGGGCGCGTTAGGGTTAGCATGTATTGGGTAGTTAGGGGTGCAAGAGTTTCATTTGGGGATTAAATTGGAGGTCAATTTAATGTCCAAAATTTTAATTAATAATTTTCTAGTGCTTGATTTAATATGTATGTAATTTTATAAAAAAAAAATATTTTTAACTAATTTTCAAAATTAGCCAAAACTGTAAATTTAACAAAATATCATTAAAGCTTTTAAGCTCCTTCTAGGTTTGCTAGGTGTTGGCTGGAGCTTCCCTTTGCCGCATGGAGGACACTAGATCTTAGGGAGGTCCTGAGTGAGCNAAAACTGTAAATTTAACAAAATATCATTAAAGCTTTTAAGCTCCTTCTAGGTTTGCAAGGTGTTGGCTGGAGCTTCCTTTTGCCGCATGGAGGACACTAGATCTTAGGGAGGTCCTGAGTGATCTTCTTGGAGATATAAGTAGGGAATAAAATCTACAGGAGAGAGTGTGAGAAAAGAGAGAAGTTGGAGAGAAAAAGAGTTTCACTTTGGATTTTTGGGTTTTTTGTAAAGGCATCTTTGAACCACCAAAGGAATATTTCTAGACTAATATGGATGCAAGGAATCTCATGGTATAGTTAGATTTTGGTTTTATGTATTGTAAGTGCATGAATTCAAAATTTAAGTTTCAGGTTCAAGGGTTTGATGAAACGAGTTTGTGGTTTGGGAGTGTTTTGTTTAATTAAGGCATGGGGTTGTGCTTATGGGAGGTTTTTGGAGTGTTTTAATGGTGTTTTTGAGGTGTGTCGTTGCCTGAGGTGGTGTGATGATGGAGAAGTTCAGCCATGGTGGTTTTTGATTTTGGATGTTTGGGCTTCGAAGGAAGGGTCTCCCTAACTAAGTTGGACCATATGAACTCAATTATGACCTTAAAAGTGGACTTGGAGTTCATTTTGGGGTTCTAAAGGGCAATTGCAAGTCTACCCATATTTGGAAGCCTTATTTTTTTATTATTTTTGACCTTATTTTTGGATGGGTTTAAGCTTAATTCGAAGCTTGAAACCTATGAGGTTTGATAGACAAATGTGAGGTTTGTGTTTAGATTTTGAAATTAGGATGAATGGTGTATCATGAAGAGAGAAACAAAGGAGAGAGGTATGGTACCTAAAATAGAAAATGGAGACCTAGGGTTTTGGTTAAAATTGCTAAAGGAAGAAGATGAAGTGGGGGAAGGACACCAGTCGACTCTAACGGTGCGTGAGGGTGTGTCCAGTGTTTGAAGGACCTTTGGTCGGTTCAAAGTTTGGTAACATCTGTGAGGAGATCCCAATAAAATTTGACATCAGTCCGTTTCCCAAATCAATATACAGTATAAAATGTCTATTTTGCCCTCCGATGTCTATTTGACCCAGTATTTTATACTCAATTTAAAATAGTTAAATTGAGTATGCACATGAAATTTCATTGAAAAATAAAAACATTTCATTTTTGGCCATTTCAGATCCAAATACTGCATTAGGTAGGATTTCTAGATTCCAGAACAGGATATACTTTTCAAACTTGCTTTTAGATTATTCCTCATGTTATTTATTATCTTCTAAAATTTTTTAAAATATATGATTGTGTGTTTTGATATTGAGTTGGGATCCAGAGTCGAATTAGGATTTTTTAGTGTATTTTGCACTAATGTTTCATGTGATCGTATTGACTGAATTGTTTGTCCTAACTAGAATCTAAGTGCACACAGATTTGAATGGCAGAGGGTTTACGTTCTAGGTTCAAGTCGTAGTGGATTTTTCATTGAGTACGTAAATGTCAGGATGGCCCTGTGGTCTTTAGACTTCGGTACTGAATTGATTAAGGGAGCATATCTTCCTTGGGGTGGAAATCCCCTAAAAGGTTGGATCATATGATTATGTTGACCCTGAGTGGTCTGATAGTAATGTTGCTCACTGGTATGGCACTGTACATGATGTTCTGAATTCTTTTATACAGTACTATTTTGCTTAAGGGATATTGTTCTACATGAAATGACATTGTTTCTCTTATATATGTATCAAATGCTCTTTTTTTTTTTGCCCAATCATGTCAAGTTATGTATTTTCAAACTCTTTTACCTTGCATTGAGTTACTCTACTGAGCTATTGAAGTTCACCCTGCAATATTTTCCCTTTGCAAACTACCAGGAGACGAAGAAACCTGTAAATAGTTAAACTGCTTCGACTCTTTAATAGTTTATGTATGAGTATAATGAGCATGTATTACTCAAACGTGATTAAATGTTTCCACGGATTGAGGTAACATACGTTGCATGACCAGGTCGAATCGAGGAATGCCAGATTTCTCCTTGTCTCTCTCTCTAGAGGTGCCAAGTTGAAAACCGATGAAATATGGCTGAAAGGGGCATCTTTAGGTATTTATAGAGTCAGTATCTGAACAGTCAGAATGTCCATAATTGCTTTAAAAATTGTACTCATGTTTGAATGGAGATTGGTGTTTGAACGTGCCTCATTCGAACGTGCTTTGCTACCAGTATCTCGAATTCTATCAGACTTAATATCAGACACAAAAGTAATGTAGCTAAACCCCATTTGAAAATGACTTGACATTCAAACGTAACTCCCAATTCCTATTAGAACTTCCAATATAGTTTTGACCTAGTTAAAAGTCGATTTACAAAATTATTGTGAAATACACTTTTGTAGCCTTTGGAATCTAGTTTCTATTATCCAAAAATAAGATAAATATAAGGTCAGAATAAAAAGTTATGGATAAAATACTAAGATATTATCTAGTTATTCTCTTCTTAACTTCTCCCAAATACGCTTCTCAAGATTCAAAATGTTTGTATCTTCTATTATAGCAAGTATAATCCATTCGTTTAATTATTNTGCTTCTCAAGATTCAAAATGCTTGTATCTTCTATTATAGCATGTATAATCCATTCGTTTAATTATTAGTTATATAAATGCACCCCTAGTCGATTTTAAANCGCTTCTCAAGATTCAAAATGTTTGTATCTTCTATTATAGCAAGTATAATCCATTCGTTTAATTATTAGTTATATAAATGCACCCCTAGTCGATTTTAAACACAATTGATTACAAATTAAAACATAATCTACCACAATTACTCCTTCTCACAATGATTGGTCAATTAATTAGTGAGAACCCCTTTTAGTGACAATAACACAATGAACCCATAAAGATTGGTGTTGATTAATTGTTCAATTAATTCGCTCAAACACTCAATTTCACAGCGATCCTAAACCCAAAATCCAAATGCAACTATGGATGGAAAGATTTNCCTCAAACCCTCAATTTCACAGCGATCCTAAACCCAAAATTCAAATGCAACTATGGATGGAAAGATTTCAATCAATAATTCATACAAACATATAGTGCNGCTCAAACACTCAATTTCACAGCGATCCTAAACCCAAAATCCAAATGCAACTATGGATGGAAAGATTTCAATCAATAATTCATACAAACATATAGTGCATGTATGTGCAAACAATTATAAATGTATATGTAAATAAACAATATGAATACAAGCTATTTTGTAGCGCCCCAAAATCCATATTGGACATCATTACAATCTAAAAATCATTCACATCACGAGAGCAACTAATAAGATCCATAAATAAAGATAATTTCATTCTCATACCTAATATCTAAAACATCATTCCAAAAGAATATGCCACATCATGGCCATTACCTTCGAACGAATATGTTGAACTATGGCAATTACGTTTAACAGAATCAAATNCTAATATCTAAAACATCATTCCAAAAGAATATGCCACATCATGGCCATTACCTTCGAACGAATATGTTGAACTATGGCAATTACGTTTAACAGAATCAAATTTGAACTTTGCAGTGGAATAACAAAAGGTTAGACTTTACGTAGTCTCAAAAGGAATTTCCCAGTCTATTACATAGGAGAGTATGACCTAAGCATCCACCTCGGAATCCACNAAAAGGAATTTCCCAGTCTATTACATAGGAGAGTATGACCTAAGCATCCACCTCGGAATCCACATGCCCATCTAGTGGAACTTCCCAATGTATAGGCTCATCGACTCTGAACTCCTTCTCTTGTACAAAATCTGAAAAATATGTTATTTGTATAGGGTGAGCACTAAGCTTTGTAGTAACATCCTCCCAAACTCGGATANTTATTTGTATAGGGTGAGCACTAAGCTTTGTAGTAACATCCTCCCAAACTCGGACAAGGTTTAGAAAAAAAATATAAAATAGTTCAGTCTTACTTTTCAAAATAACATATATAAGTTGAAATAAAACAGTGAAAATTTATTTGATCTCAAGTTAACTCAACAACAATAATTTAAATGAAAGGAATAAGCATGTCGAAGTGATAGAAATCAAATAATCATTCAATAATGTCATATCATATTCTCATGTATGTTGGTTGCTTTCCATAAATCTACACCACAATTCTACCTGGTTCACCCACCATAATCACACAATCCCAAACATTTTAGGAAGGGCATATACCTTCTCTCACGACATTGACGAATCCTTCCCAAGAAAAGTATATCATCCCAGAACTTCGAAATTTCATGAACAATAGTGGTTGCCCTCACAAACAACAATCTACTACAAGTGTTAGGAAACCATCTCACCCCCACTGGAATAGACTAACCACTAACACTCTACCGCAGTTCTCGAATGTAATTCAAGTCCATCATAACAAACCATACAAGAGATACAATACCAACCATTTTCTCAAATCACAAGTAAATTCAAAAGCCCCAATTTCATAAGTATTTTTCCAAATTACAAGTAAATCATAAACCCCTAATTTCATAAGTATTTTTCCAACATGACAATTCAATAAAATAAGAAAGAGATCATCAAAAGACATATTTTTATTGTTCCAAGAAAAGCACTAAAGTTTTTGAATCAAGAACAAGAGAATATCAAGAAAAAAAATCCATTGTTCACCAAAGTTAGATTTTTACATCAAAAACATGAATTTCTAGGGTTATCAAACCATGAATTCTTTCAAAACATGGTAAGGTTTGCAAAAACATCAAGAATCAAGGATTCTATAACAAATATATATGATTAAGAGTCAAAACATATGTATATATAAGCCCTAGCCTCAATGAACAAGAGTGGAAGAAAACCCTTACCTTGTTTCCTTAGTTTTGAGTGAAGAAGATGAAGATTTGATCTTTCCCAACTTGAATCAACCCTTGAATCTCTTGTTTTTCCCTTTCTTTCTCCCTCTCAAAGCCTCTATNAAGTTTTGAGTGAAGAAGATGAAGATTTGATCTTTCCCAACTTGAATCAACCCTTGAATCTCTTGTTTTTCCCTTTCTTTCTCCCTCTCTAAGCCTCTCTAGGGTTAAGAATGTTGAAATGGGGCTAAAGAGGGTGTATTTAAGTATTTATAGGGTGAGAAATGACCTCCTATGCGCGATGCTGAAACTCAAAATTCATAAGTCACGTACGAACGTCACTTTGTCCATGTTTTATTGCAAAATTCATATATGCTATTTGTGAAAGGTAACCGACCGTTTTTATATGTTTTTCTAAACATTGTTCAAGTTTGGGAGGAATGTTGCTACAGAGCTTAGTGCTCATCCCCCCTACAAACTACATTTTTCAGATTATGTACTGGAGGAGGATTTGGGAATTGAGGAACCGACACACTGGGAGATTCCCATAGACAGGCATGTTGATTCCGAGGTGGACGCTTAGAACAACATTACTTTTTATTCTAAACTAGGAAATTTGCTTTGAAAATATTGTGACGTCTAGACTCTTTTGTAATTCCACTGCGAGTTTATGTTTAATTCTTTTGGGATGTAATTATCATAGTCGATCACATTTGTTTGGGATGTAATGGTCATGGTTGGCCTATTCTTTTGGGATAATATTGTAAAGATTACCTTTGATGTATGAAATTTCTTTATGAATGAATTAATTAGTTGTTCTCATGATGTGAATGGTTTTTAGTTTGTAATGCTGTTCAGGGTGGNGATGTATGAAATTTATTTATGGATGAATTATTTAGTTGCTCTCATGATGTGAATGATTTTTAGTTTGGAATGTCGTCCAGGGTGGGTTTTGGGGCGTTACAAAGTTTTGGTATCAGAGTTTAGGAATTAGGTCTTACATGAGAGTTGTAGGTTCTGGACTATCATTAGAGCATTAGGTTAGGTTGAAGAAACTTTAGGCTTGAATTTGTTTGAAACTATAGGGTTATAAGATAATTGTGATTTATTGCTTAATTAGGTTAGGAATTAATTATTTGTTTGAATTCATAGATATTCTAATTTTACATCATGTGGTTTTGGACTACAGGAGACGGATGGTAATTTAGCTTTTGGTTTATAAATGATGCTAGGCATGTATCTTTATGCAAGTCATATTATCTATATTGGAGATGTGTATGAGATAGGATTTGTGATAAAAGACACTCAAACACGAGTTGGACAAGTATAATAGAACCATCTCTCAAACAGACTACCTTTCACTAATTTGATCATAACTCCTTGTTGAAAAGTCCAAATGGTGCACCATTTTTTTTGTTAAAATTATAACTCGTATATCTTTCCAACCATATAGGTCACACATGCTAGAAATATCTGAGTTAAATCAGTTTATTCTTCAAATTTGGTCAAAAATCTGCACCATGGTATTCCTTGGATAGCAAAATGTCGTGATTTGCTTCTTAGACTCTGAAGGACTTAACCTTAAGCAAACTTCCATCATTATTTAAGCTTTGATTTAAAGACACCCCGATGTTGATTGAAGTATTTTGATGGATAACAATATAAAATGGGATTATGACTTGGTGCATTGCCTACTCTAAGTATTTGATTCTACTGTTAAGCTTGCTTATATTTTTGGAAGTCAAGGAGATGTGATAACCCAATTTGGATATGTGGAGGTAAGGTCAACTTAGATGTTTTTAAGATTGAAAAATTTTTGAATGATAAAGTTATGAAAAGTTATTTGTATTATTCAAAAGTTATAGAAATTGAAGAGATATGGTAAAGTAACCTCGAATGGGAGTCTAGTTTTTGAAAAATGATTGAAATTGTGGTTATAGGTCTTAAATGGATAGGAGGTTGTTTCATAACTATGTACTTGAGGTTTCCAATATTAGTTTGAAAATATTACGGAGTATTGATTGANTTCCATCAATATTGATGCTTCATGTCCCTATACATCTTGGTACTGCCCGGATGTATGGAGAATTTTAAACGATGGCACTCACCCAACACTTCTTCCCTTACTTGGTCATTATTTGGTACACATAGTCTTCCACGAATCTGTAACTCCTCATCCTGTATCGACCAATTCTCAAGAATTGCATTCCTCTCCAATCTACCCCGGATAGCTCCCAACTCGGTGTCTAATCGTTACAACTCCATAATCCTTTGTTAAAGAATTGGTTCAGCTATAAGATTAAATAAGCATGATCGATCCCCCTGTCTATCCACCCATAAATCAAATTCCTCCAAGGCATCAATCATCTTCCACCTGTTAACAACAAGAACAATGATTTCACCCCTAGACTTTCTGTTTAGTGCATCTTCTACTACATTTGCCTTCCCCGGATGGTAGTTGAGTGTGAAATCGTAGTCTTCTAGATATTCAATCCACCTTCTTTGCCTAAGATTCAAGTCTTTATGTGTGAAGATATACCGAAGGCTCTTATGATCTGGAAACACTCGAAACTTTTCTCCATAAAGGTAACACCTCCACAACTTAAGAGCAAAAACCACAGCGGTAAGTTCTAAGGCATGAGGGGGATAGTTCTGCTCATGAATCTTGAGTTGCCTTGAGCCATAAGTAACTACCTTATCTCCTTGCATTAGCACACATCCTAAGCCTCGTAACGAAACATCTATGTAAATATCGTATCCTTCCCCCACTACTCAGAATAATGAGGATAGGAGTTGTTGTCAACCTTTCTGTTAAGGTGCAAAAAGCTAGCTCACACCCTTGAGTCCACAAGAATATTTCCCCCTTCTTCGTAAGGCGAGTCATTGGCATCTCTAGTTTTGAGAATCCTTCCACAAACCTTCGGTAGTAGCCCACTAATCCCAAAAAATTACGTATTTCGGTCACATTCCTCGGTGGTTCTCACTTTATCACGGCTTCAATCTTTGCGGGGTCAACAGCTATATCTTGTTCTGACACAACATAGCCAAGGAATTTCACTTCCTTCATCCAGAACTCGCATTTACTCATCTTAGCATATAACTTATGCTCTCTTAAGGTTTGAAGCACTACTAAAAGATGGTGTTCATGTTCCACTTGTGTCCGTGAATAAATTAATATGTCATCAATAAACACAATGACAAACTGATATAGATAAGGTCGGAATACCCTGTGCATCAAATCCATGAAGGCTGCATGAGCATTAGTCAGTCCAAATGGCATTACTGTATATTCAAAATGACCATACCGGGTACAAAAAGCTATCTTTGGAATATCCTCCTCCTTGATCCGCAGTTGATGGTACCCTGTGCGAAGATTAATCTTAGAGTAATACTTAGAACCCCTCAGCTGATCGAATAAATCATCAAATCGTGGCAATAGATATTTATTCTTCACTGTCACCCGATTCAACCTTCAGTAGTCCGTGCATAACCGAAGTGTTTCATCATTCTTCCTCACAAAAAAGACTAGGACTCCCCAATATGAAGTACTTAAATGGATAAACCCAATAGTCAAGAGATGGTCCAACTGTTTCCTTAGCTCCTTTAACTCCAAAGGTGTCATCTAATAGGGAGCAATGGATATAGGTTCGGTTCCTAGATAGAGATCAATAGTAAACTCAATCTTTCTCTATGGGTGTAACCCTGGTAGTTCATTTGGGATGACATCCGAAAACTCCGACACTATCAATACCACATTCGGTTGGGATCTATCCCGATCATCTCCCATCAAGCTAGCTAAGAAACTCAACTGGCTCCCTGCCTTAGCTTTGAAGAATCTACTACTCGTAGTAGAAAATGGATGGAAAGAATTTTGATCATTCATGAAACTGAAAACTACCCCTCCTAGTAATTGAAATCAAATCCGTTTATGAAAATAATTCATTTTCGCATGGAAAGTGGACAACAAGTTCATCCCAAATGTTATGTCATACCCCTTCATGTCTAATGCAACCAAATCTATAATCAATTCTTGCTCCCCAATACGAAGAACACAACTTCTACACACTTTTCTAGTATCTAACCGTTCTCCCGTAAGCATGTCAATATTCAAGTCATGTTCTAACTTCCCAAATTTTAATCCCAAATTAGGAGCATATATAGTGCGTATGAAGGAATGAGTCACACCAGGATCAAATTAAATTCGGGCCCAAGAATTATACAGGAGAACGATACCTTCCATAACTGCATTGGAAACGTCTTCCTCCGGTTGGGTCAAAGCAAAAACTCTTCCTTAATTAGTACCGCCTGGGGCTAAAGCTGCTAACAGTCTCTATTGTGGTGGCTTCTGTAGTAGTGGCTTGTTTGCATTTACTTGTCCTGCTGCTTGATTGGTCTTTGTTGAAAGCGATGGGTAGTTATTTTTGAAGTGCTCGAGCCCTCCACATGCAAAGCATTGACATGGGTCAGTGCCTTCCCTATTCTAAGTAGTCCTGTCTCCTCGAACTGTCTGAAGTATCTATCCAACCACCTAGTTTGGGTGACAGTATGGTGCCGCTCTTTGCACTCCACTGCTGTTAGCACCGGTCCTNATCTATCCAACCACCTAGTTTGGGTGACAGTATGGTGCCGCTCTTTGCACTCCACTGCTGTTAGCACCGGTCCTAATCGGACCTCCCCTCATAAAGTTCTGTCACCTCTGGTTGTCCTCTATTTCTCTCTTCACTAGTGCAGCTCTGTCAACTAGATCCCCATAGTCCCGGATCTTATGAGCTACAAGCTTCTCCCAGATGGCAGGCCTTAAGCCCTGCTCAAAGCGTTTGGCCCTCTTGGCCTCGGTAGATATGAACTCCATGGCATAGCAGGATAACTCGTCAAACTTCCTCTCATACTCGGTTACCGTCATGATACCCTGTCGTAGAGTGAGAAAATTGACACTCATCTTGTCCCTAACAGATTTAGGAAAATATTTATCTTGGAAGATCTGATCAAACTCCTCCCAAATAAGAGCATCTGTGTTCCTCATTCTCTTCACCGAGTCCCACCAATGGTCGGCCTCCCACTCTAACAAGTTTGTAGCCAAGCTAACCCTCAAATCCTCGGTAACTCCCATGCCATCACACATCTTCCTCACTCGGCAAATCCACTTATCTACATCTAAGGGGTGACAGCTTACTTGAAAAGTAGGTGGGTGTTGCCTTAAAAATTCTCAAAGAACTATCATCCTTCGATTTTTGTCTCCGTTCCCGATTCCTGAGCTAAGGGATAAACCCCATCGTTGTGGTTATTGTTTCCATTTTGGTGTTGTACCAGAGTGGTTAGCTCTCTTAGGCATTGATAAATGTCATTCATGGCATCGGGAGGTGGTGGTGGTGGTGGGTTTGTTTGACCTCCATGTTCACGTTCATCGTCCATCCTGCACATCAATCCACAATTCAGTTTCCTAGATGCACAAGACATCCTAACTATTGCTTTAATCTAAAGCATAAGGCTTGTATAAGCTTTAAGTAAACAATTCTTTCAACCTAGCCCTACCTCTCTAGTGGTAATTCATAACTTACAGCTCTCATGCAAGACCTAATTCCTACGCTCTGATACCAAAACTTATAACGCCCTAAAATCCATATTGGACGACATTACAATCTAAAAACCATTCACATCACTAGAGCAACTAATAAGATCCATAAATAAAGATAATTTCATTATCATACCTAATATTTACAACAACATTCCAAAAGAATATGGCACATCATGGCCATTACTTCCAAAAGAATATGATGAACGANAAGATAATTTCATTATCATACCTAATATTTACAACAACATTCCAAAAGAATATGGCACATCATGGCCATTACTTCCAAAAGAATATGATGAACGATGGCAATTACATCTAACATAATCAAATTTGAACTTTGCAGCGGAATAACAAAAGGTTAGACTTTACTTAGTCTCAAAAGGAATTTCCCAGTCTATCACGTAGGAAAGTATAGCCCTAAGCATCCACCTCAGGATCCACATGCCCATCTAGTGGAACTTTTCAATGTACCGGCTCATCGACTCCGAGCTCCTCCACTTGTACAAAATCTAAAAAATATGTTATTTGTGGGGGGTGAGCACTAAGCTCTGTAGTAATATCCTCCTAAACTCGAACAAGGTTTAGAAAAAAAAATATAAAACAGTTCGATCTCACTTTCCAAAATAGCATATAAAAATATAAAACTTAAAATAAAACAGTGACAATTTATTTGATCTCAAGTTAACATAATAGCAATAATTTAAATGAAAGGAATAAGCATGTCGGAGTGATAGAAATCAAATAATCATTCAATAATGTCATCTCATATTCTCCTATATGTTGGTTGCTTCCAATGAATCTACACCACGATTCTACCACGTTCACCAATCATAATCACACAATCCCAGTCATTTTAGGAAGGGCATATAACGTCTCTCACGACATTGACGAATCATTCCCAATAGAAGCATATCATCCCTCAACCTCAAACTTACATGAATAATAGTGGTTGCTCTCACAAACAACAATCCACTACAAGTGTTAGGAAATCATCTCACCCCCACTGGAATAGACTAACCTCTAACACTCTACGGCAGTTCTCGAATGTAATTCAAGTCCATCACAACAAACCATGCAAAAGATGCAATACCAACCATTTTCTCAAATCACAAGTAAATTCAAAACCCCCAATTTCATAAGTATTTTTCCAAATTACAAGTAAATCATAAACCCCTAATTTCATAAGTATTTTTTCAACATAACAATTCAATAAAATAAGCAAGAGATCATCAAAAGACATACTTTTATTTTTCCAAGCAAAGCACTAAAGTTTTAAATCAAGAACAAGAGAATATCAAGAAGAAAAATCCATTTTTCCCAAAGTTAGGTTTTTACATCAAAACATGAATTTCTAGGGTTATTAAACCATAAATTCTTTCAAAACATGGTAAGGTTTGCAAGAACATCAAAAATAAAGGATTCCATAACAAATATATATGATTAAGAGTCAAAATATATGTATATATATAAGCCCTAGCCTCAATGAACAAGAGTGGAAGAAAACCCCTACCTGGCTTCCTTAGTTTTGAGTGAAAAAGATGAAGATTTGATCTTTCCCAACTTGTATTAACCCTTGAATCCTTGTTTTTCCCTTTCTTTCTCCCTCTCTAAGCCTCTCTAGGGTTAAGAATGTTGAAATGGGGCTAAAGAGGGTGTATTTAAGTATTTATAGGGTGAGAAATGACCTCCTGTGCTCGATGCTGAAACTCAGAATTCATAAGTCACGTACGAACGTCACTTTGGCGTTCGAACGTCAATAGTGCAAATTATTGATTACGTTCGAACACCATTTGGTGTTCGAACGTTAGTTGCTCCCAACACTTTTGCATTTCCATCAGAGCTCTACAAACATCAAAGTATTGGGACTTACTATCGTTCGAATGTCCATTCACGTTTGAACTTCCTCCTAGTTTTTGCTGACATTTTCAGCGNCTCCCAACACTTTTGCATTTCCATCAGAGCTCTACAAACATCAAAGTACTGGGACTTACTATCGTTCGAACGTCCATTCACGTTTGAACTTCCTCCTAGTTTCTACTGACATTTTCAGCGAAATTCTGACCTATTTAGAGGTTGATGTGGAAACTTTTCATGAAATACACTTTTGTAGCCCAAGAAGTGTACTATCTACTGTCAAACATTTAGATCAAATGGATATCAGAATTTATGATCCAAATACTAGGCAGTGTCTAAAATCCTTTCTACCCAAATTTTGTCTAAAATGTGTTTTCACTTCGGAATACTTCCAAACTTCTACAACACACCCTATTACCTCAACTAACAATTTAGCTCTACTCTTACAATCCATCTAGTTCATACATACATCATTACATATATTAGCATTTCAAAACAAAAATACGTTGCTTTGTTCAGAATAGAATTGTAGAGGTTTACAATCCACCCCCTTACAAAAGGTTTCGTCCACGAAACTTACCTTAGGTAGATAACAATTGAGGGTACTTCTCTTGCATCTCCAGCTCTGGTTCCCAAGTATCTTTCTCCAAGCCATGATGTTGCCACAAGACTTTCACCAGTTAGATGACTTTATTGCAAAACACCTTCTCCATGATATCGAGACTCTCCACCGGTTGTTCTTTATATGTTGCATCATCTTGAATTTCTATATCCTCCAAATCCACGACCTGCATTGTATCCGATTGACACTTTCTTAACATTGCCACATGGAACACGTCATGCACCCCTAACAACTAAGCTGGTAACCAAAGTTAATACGCCATTTTGCCCACTGCTTTGATCACTTCGAATGGTTTGATGTACCTTGGAGCTAATTTCCCCTTCTTGCCAAAACGAAACACTCCCTTTTTGGGTGACACCTTAAAGAACACATAGTCCCCCTCTAGGAATTCCAATGGTCTTCTTCTTTTATCCGCATAACTCTTCTGTCTACTTTGTGTCGTGCGTAGTTTCTCTCGAACTAGTTGAATTTTCTCCATAGTCTCTTGAACAATTAATGGTCCAAACAAGCTACTCTCTCCAACTTCTAGCCAATAAGTCGGTGACCTACATGGTCTCACATACAATGCCTCATAAGGTGCCATGCCAATGATGGATTGAAAACTATTATTATACGCAAATTCCACCAATGGCAAATGATCACTCCAACTTCCCTTGAAGTCCAACACACAAGCACGTAACATGTCCTCCAAGATCTATATCACTTTCTCGGATTGGCCATCCATTTGAGGATGAATGGTGGTGCTAAAATGTAACTTTGTCCCCATAGCTCATTGTAGACTTTTCCAGAATTGTGCCACAAACCGAGAATCACGATCCAACATGATAGACAATGGGACTCCATGTAATCTAACAATCTCACAGATGTAAAGCTTGCTCAAGGTCTCGAAGAAGTCAGTGNGAATCACGATCCAACATGATAGACAATGGGACTCCATGTAATCTAACAATCTCACATATGTAAAGCTTGCTCAAGGTCTCTAAGAAGTCAGTGGTCTTCATATTCAAGAAATAAGTGGACTTGGTGAGTCTATCCACAATAACCCATACTGCATTATGCCCTCGTGATATCCGTGGAAAACCAGACATGAAATCCATGGTGATGGGATCTCACTTCCACTCTGGAATAGGCAAGGACTATAATAATCCTTCGGGCTTTTGATGCTCAATTTTCACTTGCTAACACATTGCGCACTTTGAAACGTACTTAGCCACGTCTTGTTTCATCCCTTTCCACCAATATTGATGCTTCATGTCCCTATAAATCTTGGTACTACCCGGATGTATGGAGAATTTTGAATGATGGCACTCACCCAACACTTCTTTCCTGACTTGGTCATTATTTGGTACACAAAATCTTCCACGAAACTGTAACTCCTCATCTTATATCGACTAATTCTCAATAATCTCATTCCTCTCCAATCTACCCTGGATAGCTCCGAACTCGGTGTCTAATCGTTGCAACTCCACAATCCTTTGTCGAAGAATTGGTTGAGCTACAAGATTAAATAAGCATGATTGGTCCCTCTGTCTATCCACCCATATATCAAATTCCTCCAAGGCATCAATCATCTTCCACCTGTTAACAGTAAGAACATTGATTTCACTCTGAGACTTTCTTCTCAGTGCATCTGCTACTANACCCATATATCAAATTCCTCCAAGGCATCAATCATCTTCCACCTATTAACAGTAAGAACATTAATTTCACTCTGAGACTTTCTTCTCAGTGCATCTGCTACTACATTTGCCTTCCCCGGATGGTAGTTGAGTGTGAAATCGTAGTCTTCTACATATTCAGTCAACCTTCTTTGCTGAAGATTCAAGTCTTTCTGTGTGAAGATATACTGAAGGCTCTTATGATCTGAAAACACTTGAAACTTTTCTCCATAAAGGTAACACCTCCACAACTTAAGAGCAAAAACAACAGCAGCAAGCTCCAAGTCATGAGTGGGATAGTTCTGCTCATGAATCTTGAGTTGCCTTGAGCCATAAGCAACTACCTTACCTCCTTGCATTAACACACATCCCAAGTCTCGTAACGAAGCATCTGTGTAAACATCGTATTCTTCCCCCACTGCTCGGAATAATGAGGACAGGAGTTGTTGTCAACCTTTCCTTCAAGGTGCGAAAAGCTAGCTCACACCCTTGAGTCCACAAGAATCTTTCCCTCTTCTTCGTAAGGTGAGTTATTAGCATTGCTAGTTTTGAGAACCCTTCCACAAACCTCCGGTAGTAGCATGCTAATCCTAGAAAACTACGTATTTCGGTCACATTCCTCGGTGGTTCCCTTATGTGAGAAATGACCTCCTGTGCGCGATTCTAAAACTCAGAATCCATAAGTCATGTTCAAACGTCACTTTGGTGTTCGAACGTCAATAGTGCAAATTATTGATTCACGTTCGAACGTCACTTATCATTCGAACATTAGTTGCTCCCAGTACTTTTGCATTTCCATCAGAGCTCTGCAAACATCAAAGTACTAGGACTTACTGTCGTTCGAAAGTCCATTCACGTTCGTACTTCTTCCTAGTTTCTGCTGAAACTTCCAGTGAAGTTTTGACCTATTTAGAGGTCAATTTGGAAAATATTCATGAAATACACTTTTGTAGCCCTAGAAGTCCACTATCTAATGTCAACATTTCAGATCAACTGGATATCAGAATAAATGTTATGATCCAAATACTAGGAAATGTCTAAAATCCTTTCTACCCAAATTTTGTCTAAAATGTGTTTTCACTTCGGAATACTTCCAAATTTATACAACACACTGATTTGTGCATAAAGTTAATAATTTTTACTATGCCTTTTTGACTAATTGTACTTTGATGGAGTTTAAGTAATGACATTTCAGGTTCTAAAGAGAACAAAGGCTCAAGAACAACAAAAATCACACTTGAATGTAACACCAGCACACTAGAGAACAAAATTGCAGAAGGTCAGAACAAAGCAAGAACGTTCGAATGTCAACCCACGTTCGAACGTCCTCTAAAATCCTGCCAAGACCAGCTGTTGAGACATAGCGTGTTGCAGTCAACAAAGGGCAAATGCTGAGGTACTTGAGTACCATGTTTGAATGCCAACTCACATTCGAACGTCCTCTAGAATCCTGAGAAGACTACACCACTGGAACCTAGCATGTTCCAGTAAAGAAAGAAGAACTAGAAGTACTTGAGTACAACATTCGAATGCCAGATCACGTTCGAACATTGTCTTGAGTGACAAAGGACCAAGGACCAAGTTGCTGAGTGTAAAGTCAAGGTTGTTCAAGACGTATGGAAGTGACCAAGTCAGTGACCACAGGCCACTTGAGTGAAAGGAATCATACCATATCTGGCGTTCGAACGTCCTCAAAGCAAAGACACAGACAATGTTCGAATGGCATCTCATGTTTAAACGTCCTTAAAGAAAAGACAGGCTTAACGTTTGAACGCCAGATCACGTTCGAACGTCCCCCTGCAGACTGCCTGCAGAGTAGTTGATTCCCATAGGCGGTAAACATTATTCACTTATCCTCTCTTATCTCCTACCCCTTCCCCTTCCTTGCCTATAAATACTCCCATGTTGGGAGCTTAAAAGGCATTCTTCCTCTTGTAGAGAAAAGGGGGAGCAATCTTTGTTCTTAAAAAGTAAGAGTGTTTAAGTAATCTAGTTGTTGAATATTTCATGTTTATGTTTTCATTTTGCATTTATATCAACCATGATGGAGGCTTAGACTCCCCTTGTAGTTGAAGTCTTTTATTTGCTTATGCTAAGTCTTTACATTCATGTTGTGACAACCATGATGGAGGCTTAGACTCCCTTTGTAGTTGTACTTGCTTTTATTTACAAAGTATCAAGAGAGATAGTTCATCTTTTGGTTGTGGTGGAAACCCTCCAAAAGTAACTACCTTTCTTTTACTTTTATTGTTCATGTATTTCACTTCCATTGCTTGAGCATCCTTCTTTCTTAGAAGAGTGAAACTCTTCCACTTTTCTAGAGCTTTACCAAAGCCGTGAAGGGTGGAAAGTGATTCACTTATTCTTCATTGAAGATAAGCTCTTGTTTAATTTGCTTCATTCTGTAGCTCCTCTACTTAGAGGGATGAATAGCACTTACTTTTCTAGCTTTGGCAAGGCCATGAAAAGTGAGTAGTTCCTCATTCACTCTTTAGTAAAAGGTGATGAACATGTAAAGGTTATCCGAAAGTTATGTTTGTGCAACTTCTTCATGCTTTAATGCTTTATACTTCACTTGTTCGTTGGATGATTGAATGTATCTAGCAAAGTTGAGGTACTTTGTATAACCAAGGGGTCCATCTATGATACGGATGACTCCTACATAGAAAGACCCGTTGGTTCTAGGCAAGTACCCCGGCTAGCTTTTCATGACAACCTTTCAATCCCCACCATTATTGCACTTTATTCAAAGAATGGATCATTAATGTCATGGTTGGATGCCTTGTAAAAACATTTGCTTGTTTGTAGACGGGTTAAGTTTCGACACAGACAATTCTTGTAAACTTCTAGAAAGGCATCGGAATCATGTACTTAATTTTCACAATCCATCTTTATCTTCCGATTAACTCGCTGTTGACACGGGAGTTAATTGAGTTATAAAGCACAAACATAATAAAACATATACTCTATTACATGTCCTGATCCTCGAGCTAAAGAGTGGCTATTACATTTTGAGAATCTTATATTTTGTCTAGAAAACTCTTAAAAAGAATCTTCTATTCTATTCAAGAAAACCCCACCACTCCAAACTCTTGAAATTTCCAAGTTACTTGGTCTCTATTATTGCTTACTTCAAAACACCAATCATAGTTCCACACGAATTCGACTCTGGACTTAACCGGATTATTACTACAACTTGACCACCTGCACTTGGGTGTACACATTTCGAATCAAGTCACACACCCTATTACCTCAACTAACATTTTATCTCTACTCTTAAAATCCATCTAGTTCATGCATACATCATTACATATATTAGCATTTTAAAACATAATTACGTTGTTATATAAAGAATAGAATTGTGAGGGTTTACAGATTTGTTTACAGGAAAAACCTTCTTGGGAAAAATCGCTGGGAACATCTACTGGTTCACTAAAATTTAATCCACTACCCCGAAATCAACATACAAGGACTTGAGTTTTATACCTCAAATAATACCTAATTCACTACTTCAAAGTCACTAAACTAAATCTACTATCCAAAATCAATATACAAGGACTCGAGTCATATATCTCAACCAATACCATAGTTAGATGCTATGTTCCTTCAATATGTCTCTCTGCTACAGGGCCTCCTTTGACATTATGTGTAGCTTCACTTGGATTCACCCCCTCAAAGGATCCTCTAGGCGTAAACCAATCATGGGCATGCCAACAATCCCCAGTATGCACACACTCATGAGTTTTGTTCAAACTACTTAAGATCTTCACTCCAAATTGTGAGGTTTGGTAGAATCTCAAGAAGGTAGTCATGGATCTTTGGGATCTAGGTTTTTGGTAGAAGCTTTCTATGTAGAAGATGAGTTTTTACTTTTAAAAGGCTTACAATAGGCTTACCCTAGTTGAAGAAATACGAATAAGGTAATCTTGATCAACAAGAAAACTCAGATTCGCGAGCGACCCACTCAATCAGTGAGATGATGATGGTTACAAGAATGAAAACCATGGTTTAAACCTGAACAAAGAGAGCAAACCACTCGAGCAAGGTGAAGGGCCGCTCGAGGAAGCTTATAGAGCGAGCCCTGATCTCTTCCATGGTTTTTCCCCCTTTTTCTTCCTTAAGCCATAAAGAGACCGTTGTATCGAAGGTTAGCGAGTATAGGGCGGTCCCTGCTGGTTTTTCAAGCCTAAAACGAAGCAAAAAANCGAAGGTTAGCGAGCATAGGGCGGTCCCTGCTGGTTTTTCGAGCCTAAAACGAAGCAAAATATTTATCCTATTGAGCACTAAAGGGTATTGTTAAAGAGGGATCCGCTAATGGCTAAAACTATATTTTCAAAACACAAATGGTTTAGAAAATATATTCATTTAAAAACACCTAGGGTTTACCTTTTGATGATCACAACAATAACAAAAACTGATGCAAATCGAACAACCAAATTGATGGACCTTACAATCTTCTATCTTATGTCCTTCAATGTCAAAAACTATAATGCAGTGTGGGTTACAATCCTCTAACTTCTCTCTCTCTCTCTCTCTCTCTCTCTCTCTCTCTCTCTCTTGTGTGCGTCTTATAAAGGTGAATGTAAAGTATATGCCTGAAATAACAAGAAATGACGTGTATTTATAGGCTACAGTAGAGAGCCTAAGGAGAAATAAGGGCTTCACTTGTCGTATCCATTATTACTTTAAATCAACTAAATTACCTAAAAAATAAATTAAACAACTAAAAAGTATCAATATAGAAAAAAAATGAATCTAATAAATTTAATCACAAATAATATGCAATTAATCAATCATTAAATATGATAAAATAAAGCTTTTATGGTTAATCAAAACTCTTTGGTGCTCTACCCTACGCCGATGAAATTTTCTATGTTTCCAGTTTCCAATGCAACAAACGGTGCGTCATTTTGAGTTTTCTAAAGTGAGTTCTAGTCGTTTTCGTATACGGAATCCAGCTTGACGATTAAGGACGCAATTTGACTTCCCTTCATTTTTTAGCACTCAATAAGGCTTTTCCCGCTTGTAAGTGCAAGTTCCAACAACAAATAATAATTTAGCAATTTAAATTTAATAGTAAAGTTTCAGCTTCTTAATTTTATGAAAATTTTATTTTGAACACAATAGCTTCAATGAAGTAATTTCTACCACCTAGTTCCATCAATTTCTTAACTCCCAACATGCAGCCTAAGTTTCATGCTTTACTTCTTGTAGTTTTAGGTTAAGCAACCTTAAATTTCAGCACTTCAATTCCAAAGGATTAATCAACAGTTATATCCCACCACCTAATAAAATTAGGTAGGTATAAAAAAAAATATATATATATATAGCACTATATGAACCCACCAATACTTGCTAACGTTAAAAAAAAAACAATACTTGCTAAAGTTAGCTCAAGATGGTATGCCAATGGAGTTCTATTGTTTTTCACAACCAAATTAGATAGGAGGGGGTTAGAATCTCTATATACCTTCAACAAAGCATTAGACCATCCATAGCAAAGCCCGCCACCAAGAAACTTAAAAGTCTTTCACTTGGAACCAAAAAAACAAAGGCTAAGCCTTTATCTCTTAGGTTATCATATACTTAAATCTGTAAGGTTTAATTTGGAAGTGTCACCTATTAAGCATGACAATGGATTAATTATTTTTTTAACCTTTTTCCTTTAACTTCCTCCACATATTTGCCCACCAAAAACGTTTGATAACATATTACATCTAATCCCCCATTTTGTATGCAATTACTATTATTCTATAATATAATATTTTTTTAATGCAATGTGTTTGTGTCAGGTCTCACATAGGGTTTCTCTTTTGTGAGCTGAATTTTTGCCACTTAAACTGATCACACCACAACCCTAGATCCCTAAATCCAAAGACTAGCATCTAGTGATTCACATCCAACTTCACAACCTGGAAAAGAAGAACATGTTTGGTAGAAGACTAAACCCATTAGAAGTGTACATACCGAGGATCTTAGTGGAAAAGATCACTTGAGACCTAGAGGATTCATTATAGTAGAAAATTCAAGTGAAGCTATTCAAGACATCGGTAGGTGTATTCGGTAGAAAAGCTTATTGAAGGAAAGAACCGTCTAACCATGGTATTGGTTAAAGTATAAAACTCGAGTGATTGTAGACTGACTTTAGTGGATATTAGGCTTTTGGTGAACCCCAAGTGGTTCCATACGATTTTTCCCAAAAAGAGTTTTCGCACAAACAATTTGTTTGTATTCTTTATTGTTTTTACATATACACTTACAATGTGAGCACACTTGTGTACTATGTGTTTGATTGAATATCCTTATTATCCATAGTTGTGCATCAAGGGCTTGGGTCATTGGATTTGGGATCCCCGTGAAAGATTGAGTGTTGAGTAAAAATTTGATAAAATCAATACACTAATGTTAATGGGTTCAAGGGTTCGTTGTTGTTAAAAAGGGGTTCTCACTATTAATTTATTAATCTTTGTGAGAAGAGGTAATTGTGATAGTAATATGTGTAAATTAGTGTTTGGTCAAGCATAAAGTTTGAAAACTTATTATTCATCCTTCCTCTAGGCAGTGTCGTGCAATCCACATGTATAATCGTAAAGGAAAATTCACTTCATATCTTTTCCTCCCAAAACAACATTATTCTAAAAAGGCCAATAACATAAAGTCAAATTTTTTTTTGATAATTTAAAATAAAAAAAAATTAAGAAAATTGGGATGGGGTTTTAGAGCTCATCTGAGTCAACTATATTACTATATATTAAGTAGAGATAGATACATTATTCTTATTAGGTTATCTCCGCTTCTTACTCAAACCCTTACTCAAATTTAAATTTGAGTAAAATTAGACTAAAAACAAGCTCTAGTCTTTGATTCAAACATATACCAAATGAAGGGAAACTCAACTTTTTACTCAAATCAAGCAAAACTCAAATATTTATTAAAAGTTTCAATGGTCAGATTTCACCATTTTAAAGATCAAATAACCATATTTTACCTTCTTTTAAGTTTGAATTTATCCATTATAGTTTCTTGTATCAAATCAAGCATTTTATTCATTTTTTACTCAAATTTGTGTTTGAGTTTGTGTTACCATAGGAGATGCCCTTATTGCTTCTGCATCATATCAAGGGATTATGCTAGTTCTTATGGACTCAATTTTACAAGAAAGAATTAGGTTGCATTCGGGCCAATGTATTGTCCTAAAAGAACGAATTAGATAACAACTTAATTCACGCATCTTCTTAGGTTGCATTTTTTTTTAATTTTTTTTTTTTAGGGGAAAAGGGAAAGGCGAGGAGAGACTTGAACTCTTGACCTCAAAAAGGTAAAGTTTGTACAAGACAAGGAGTACTATTAGATCAAAAACTCATTTGTAGATTTCATTTGAGCCAATATATCAGGCTCACTTGCAACTACTAATAATTTGAAATTTCTTTTTTTTTTTGTTTAGAATTATGACTCACTTGATTCTATTTTCGAATAACTAGGCATTCCAATATCTACATTGGGCAGATTCACAACTTCCAAAAATTTTAAAATTCTTTATTTTTTTCAGAACCATTAATGATTTGATTCTATTTTGTATATGTAGGCACTCTAATATTAGCACTAAGCACAGTCACAACTCCTAATATGCTCGTTACTCCAAATTTAAAAATTAATGGGTTATATTGTAACACCCCAAAACACACCCTGGGCGGCATTACATTCTTAAATCATTCATATCATGAGAGCACTAATATAATCCCTTAAGAAACTAAACTTCATTTGTCATCCTCGAATATTTACTACATTATCCAAAAGAATAAACTCAAGTCATAGCTATTACATTTCAAAAATTAATTAAAGAAGCGCAACGGAATAAACAAAAGAAGCTAGACTACACAATGTTCCAAAAGAGTGTCCTAGTCTAGTACAAAAGGAAAGGAGTTCGCTCTATGCGTCCACCTCAGGATCCACACTCCCATCCAGTGGAGTCTGCCAAGTAGCGGGCTCCTCGACCCTTACGTCCTCCTCCTCAAGCGGGTAATCTGAAAAATGTTAGCGATAGGGGGTGAGCACGAAGCTCTGTAGAAAATTTCTCTCAAATCCATACAAGATTTAGAAAAGCATTTAAAACAATCGGTCTCAATTTTAATATAACATAGATACATAATTTGAAATAAAGCAGTGACATTTAAAAAGGATCTCAAGTTTATTTAAAAACATTACTTAAATGAATAAACGAGCACCACATACAAATAATAACCATTAATTGTCATAACCAATTCCCAACAATTCTTTCGGTAGGTGGCATACTTTGTGGTAACCTCCACCCCCCTTTAGGTCACCTTTGATTCTCAAGCATCCTTACCGGGAACCTCTTGAGAATGGATGAGCATCCTTACATGGAACCTCTCACCAATCACTACATTATTTCCCAAGCATCCTTACCGGGAACCTCTTGGGAAGGGGTGAGCATCCTTACAAGGAACCTCTCACTCATGTGCATCACAAACAACCCAACCAAGCATACAATTCCAACATTTATCTCAATTTACAAGCATCTATCCAAAATTCCCAAAATATATCATATAACAATTCCACAACCAACTAAGAAAATACATGAGATCACAATAACATCATTTTTCTACCCAACACAAAGCACTAAGGTTTCGAAATCCATAATAAAGAAAGCATTTAGGAAGGAAATACATCACTCTCCAAAAATTAGGGTTTTAAAACTAGAAAGGAGATTTCATGGGTATTAAACCCTACTTTGTTCAAAACATGTAATCCTTGCAAAAAACCTAAGAGAGGATGATTCCATAGCATATATATACCATTGATAGCCAAAACATACATATATAAATACCCTAGCCTCAATGTAAGTGAATGAGAGAAAACCCCTACCTTGAATCCTTAGCTTTGGAGTGAAGAACAAGAATATTTGATCTTGAATCACCCTTGAATCTCTTGTTTTTCCCTTCCTTTCTTCTTCTCTAATGCTCTCTAGGGTTTCAAGAGGTGTGGGGGTGTGAGGGGAGTGAAGGAAATGAGAGCAAATGAGATGAAAATGAGTTTAAAACATAGTAGCCCCGAAAAACACTGTTCACAGGCTGTTTTGGGTTTCTCCAAATTTACGGTTTTGCCACTAAGAATCTCCAATTTGATCCATATGACTACCCTAAGGTTTTTCGACGTTCCGGATTCATTTTTAATGTTATTTTAACCTAAAAACATTTATTTTTATGATTTATCTCAAAACTCAAGTCAACGTACACCCGAAACACTAAAGTTTCTATTTTACCCATCCGAATCGGCTATTAATGAAGTTTTGCGATGTTTGCAAATAAAAGGTGATAAAGGGTGTTTCTTAAAGCCTTTTATACTTATTTGAAGCCTAAAAGTACTCATTATTCTTATATTTTGATTTAGGATGCAAATGGAGACATTAAATGCAAAACGAAGCTAATTGGACTATTTCGACATCATTTCGTTATCTGAGCATAACTCTCTCATCCAAGCTCCGATTGAGATGATTCAAGATGCTATGGAATGATACGAAAGAGCTCTAAAACTTTCATGTTTTGAGTTTTGAGAGATATTGACTGCATCAAGGTCTAAATCGAGCTTGAAGTTGCAGCAGTGCACTGTTCACAGGCTGTCTTCGTCCCTTTTCCATTTCCAATCCATTCCTAAGCCAACCAAATCCATCTCAAACCTCTCCAACACATATTTCTACACCAAACCTATTTAATACAAGTTCTAGGACCTAAAATTTCATATTTTCACTTATTAAAACCAAATTTCAACTATTATTTCCACTAACATTTTAAATCTCTACTTTTCCAATCTACCAAATTCAAACGCACATCACTATACATATTCACATTTTTACCACAATTATTTACTATATATCTATATACATATATAAAAGAAAATGCGGGGTGTTACATATATATTTATTTCAAACATGTTGAATTTTTTATTCATTCAAGATTAATGAGTTTTCTACGTGCTGATCTTACTCAAAATAATCACAGCCACCATCCCATTAAATTAATTGCAGCGAGTTATTTATTTATCCAAAGGAATGACACCATTTTTGTCATTTGAAGTCGCAACAAAGGCCAAATGAACTAATTTTGCAGAATTTCATTTACGAGCACATAAATATGGTTAGGTGATTTTGTCATGATGGAGTCTTTTTTTGCATACCCATAGAATGCTTGAAGTGCATATTAGACAATATTAATTATAAGCAGTATGATTACTCAATTGTGACTTAAATGTCATCTGTCCTAGTTATGAAAAAAATCTTTTTACATAAAAAAGCAAGACTATCGTACCTTAGACCCTGCATTAGCACAAACCTCATTATACTATACTACTATCAATTGCCATACAAGAAATTTTATGAGTTATAACATGAAAAAGTGGATGCCCTACCAATGGAGACGGTATCCAATATTCTTGCTTGTAAGAGGTGAAAGTATAGCAGTTAAGGTCAACCAAAGGTCTATAGCTTGCTCCTTCTGTTTTTCTTTTAGTACATATATGGCTTGCTCTTTCAAGCAAATGGCTAGGATTCTTCTTATCATATGCCACTTTAAATGGTATAAAGCTATGACTTAAATATCATCATTTGTGTGCCTGTTGTTGCTAAAATAAAGGAAAGAGAAAAGACAGTGCGGAAAGGAAAAGCTGAGAAGAGCACATGGAGAAGACCCTTAACTTATGCAACTAACATTTAAAGATGAAAAGTATGAATCAAAGTAAGCAAACAGGACAGGACAGGCAGATAAATCAATAATACAAATCCAAAGTCTCAGAAAAAAAAAAGAATCTGGAAGTTAAAAAATCACCCAAAAACTTCACACTAAATCATATATATGATACAAATTTGCACAACACTAAATGGTTCCCCTCCTTAATTAAAGGTCAGAATTTAGAATGGTGGGCAGCCATAAAATGACGGAGTATTTTTCTCGTCCACGTGGCACCATATAACTTCAGAACAATAAAACTTACATGCCTCTGAAGTAGATATAATAATAGTTCCAATTCAAGGCTAAAGAGGAGCTGGGAGGGCTGCCCCAAAAGCCCCTCATGTTCTAATGATTCTTCACAGGCTGTCAAAAGCAAGCAAATAATGGAGGGGTTGTGCTTGTGGTGGTCACTACAAATGAAAGACATATGCACCAAGCACATGCCATCCCTCAGTCATTTCCATTGTCTGCCCACCTTGCACATGCTCTCTGTCCCCCCACCCCCAACAATACAACTTCCTTTTATTCCTCTCTCAACAATTATCTCATAATCCTAATCCAATCTCAGCTAGTCGCAACGACTAATTAGAATCTTACCACAACAAACGATACAACTTTCTGACACCTCACACAACTAAAGTAATCCAAAAGGGTACTATGTATAGTTAGAAAACCAGAGTTTTTATGGACTCTGGGTCATACTATATGGGTAATTAATTCCTGTGTCATGTGATTATAGAGCATGTGCCTCGGCCGGCAACTGAGACGCCAACCCAACGCACAGAAGGTGTCGTGGGCAGGTGATCAGGTGGTCGTTGGTGAGGCCGGCAACTTGCATAAAGGAGTATATGACTGTCGGTCCGACAAACCGGAAGCCCCTTCTCACCATATCTCTGCTTATGGCCTCTGATTTTGAGGTCTTCACAGGGATTTTATGGCATGATTTGTACTGGGTTCCGATGGGCTTGTGATTCACAAATCCCCACAGATACTTGTCAAATGATCCGAATTTCCTCTTGACCTGAAGAACATGAATTCAGTGTTCATAAAAGACATACAATTTTTTTATGAACCAATAATCATACTATTAGCATTCTAATAAGCAGTTTGCTCATATTTTAAATATCAATCAGCTATGTTAACTAAGCCACGCCAGGGCCATATATGATTAGTTGGATGTTAGAATTAACTTATTGACTTAATTTGATGATCTTATCCATCTTCGATTGGTAGTGAACATAATTTTATATTGGGTTAATGATCAATTCAATGAAAATAATAAATTAAGTCAAGAAATTAGAAGCAAATAGTATTATTGACGATAATGTAATACTTTTTATGAGACAATATAAGGATTTTTGTCCCAAAAAATCTTAGAAGGAGAAAGAACGNTATTGGGTTAATGATCAATTCAATGAAAATAATAAATTAAGTCAAGAAATTAGAAGTAAATAGTATTATTGACGATAATGTAATACTTTTTATGAGACAATATAGGGATTTTTGTCCCAAAAAATCTTAGAAGGAGAAAGAACGAAGATGGAAAGAGGGTAGAAAAGACAGCTAAAATAATATTTTGTTCTATTACCTCAAGAATTCGATTAGAATTGTCCACAACTCCTCGGACCTGGCTTAGATCAATGCCGTAATCAGCACTTATAGATGTTATTTTCTTTTCAGAAAATTTTGAGACGATTTCTGCTTCAAATTCTGAGAAAGCGTCCCTGGCCAAGCGAAAGGCAGAAAAGACTAAGACACTGCTGGTTATGCTTTTTTCAGTGNCAAGAATTCGATTAGAATTGTCCACAACTCCTCGGACCTGGCTTAGATCAATGCCGTAATCAGCACTTATAGATGTTATTTTCTTTTCAGAAAATTTTGAGACGATTTCTGCTTCAAATGCTGAGAAAGCGTCCCTGGCCAAGCGAAAGGCAGAAAAGACTAAGACACTGCTGGTTATGCTTTTTTCAGTGGAAATTTTAGTGATACTTTGGAAACACACCCACCTGAATTCTTGCCGTTTCTTTAAGACAGAAGTCCAATCTGAGCCAACTTGAGCGCCAGTCAACACCAGCAATTCAAACAGCAGCCTTCATAGAACAAGCAAATCAGTCCCAAATCTCAACTAGAGAGAGAGAGAGAGAGAGAGAGAGAGAGAGAGACAGCATANTGAATATTACTAGTTCCTACTAATACATATATCCTAAAATCTAAAAACTAAAACTTAAAAACTAAATAATCTAATAAAATAAAACATAAATCCACTTTCGTAGGCCTCACAATTGCATTTAGCATATGCAACAAGCCTTTAAACCCCTAGATTCCCTCTAGTGGACGAGTATAGTCTCGTGAGGATTTTCAGAGATGATACCCATAAACATCACCCTATGATCAAATATCTGAATAATAATTTTATAACACAAATTGCTACCACAATATAAAAATTATGAGTTACAAACCTTTTTATAAGCACATGCAACGCAAAATATAGATTTCTACGCTATATAAATGTATGCACTTATCAAATTCACATATAAACTCGTGTGTAGTGTGAATTAATTATACCAAGTTAGCAATTTGTCTGGTAATTACCTCTACAACCATCAACTATTCGTCTCAATGTCAAATCTCACTAGATAATTCACTCATAAAAGATTCTCTCAGATTATAGTGACTATTCCCCAAATATCACATGTGAGAAGAAGATATTTAAATCAAAACAAAATAATGCTCACATGTCCAAAAAAAAAAACGTAATCCAAAAGAAAAGGATTTAACATAGTCTCATGAAAGGAAATCAACACATAATATATAAATAATCACAATTCTCTTCCTTATTCACATGAGTCATGTATCCATCAATACACTCTTGAGGTCAGATAAGACTTTATTTAAGGTTGTAATGGAGCCTTGGGATTAGGGCTTTGAAAGGAAGGATATTCAGGAATTCAAATAACTATCTCGAAAGAACATGCACATTACACAACCAATTTTCTTTCCATGACATTTCACTCTTCACCCTTTAGAAGCACAATTTACAACATTTGCTCATATTTTTTTTTCTTTCACATGCTTGCTATTTTTCTCTTTTTTTTTTCCAATTTGTTTTTTCACAGCTAGACATATTGTCTTTCTTTTTCTTTTCAACTTATTTTTTCATTTTTTTAGCAAGACAACTAATGCAAGTATTCACAAGTATGCAAAACTTTTTTTGTTATCATCTTTTCTCACCCAACATCTCCTAAATTACATAAACAATAGAAAACTCAATCTCGGGATAACCAAGGGTAAATGATATTATTTTTTTTCATTGGTTTGATTATTATATGTTGGGTAATAAAAAATAAAATAAAATTTTATTTCAAAGCTCAATCATGGCTTCTAAGGATGATAATATTCAANTAGAGAGAGAGAGAGAGAGAGAGAGAGAGAGAGAGACAGCATACTTATCATCATGGACAGGAACTCCCCATTCTTCATCATGATAAGTAACATAGAGGGGGTCTGCAAAAACAACAAAATGAAGATAAAATTAGATATGTTTTCTAACTTAACTTTTTCTTGCTCATTCTCATCCCCGCATACAATCATAATATAAGTCTCGTTGCAGTAGACTGGTAATTTAACATACCTGAATTAGGTGTGATAAAACTGCATCTCTTTTCCTCTGGAGCAGTTGTAATTGCTGAAGAGTCAAGAGGAACAACCTTCCCTTCATTTTTGCTAAATTTAGTTCTTCCATAATGAGCAATCCTCATTTTTCTTTGCACCTGCATAATTGCAACCTGTTCCCTCCTAGCTTCTGCTATACTTCCCGGTGCCTCGACTATCAAAGAGGAAGAGTACTGCAATGAAGAAGGGTCCATAGAAGGTGCAACTCCACCTCCGCTGCATTTTTTCGATTTCTTCACCGGAATTATAGTTTTGGTGGTGCATCTTGGTGTCAACAAGATCTTCTCAACACTAGAGTTCAATCCGTTTGGATCGTTACTTCGCTTAACAGCAGGCTGTCGGGGTGATTTTAGCTTCGGAGAGATAGGTGGGGTGGTCACTGATGGCTTAACCTTAGTAGAATTTGTAGTCCTAGTCGATGATGACAAAGGTTGAGGTGGTGCAGAAGAAGATTTTGTGGAGGTCTTCTTCAAAGAATTGCGCCTTTCTAAGACTGGCACTCGATTACAAGTTGGCTGAAGGACTGGGCGGCCATTGATATGAGATACAGTTGGAGCAATTTGATCAATGCTACTTCCTTGCAGTTTAGACTTAGAAGAACACATTTCTAAGGATGGATAAGTTGAATGTTTTCTAGCTTATTTTTGTTTTAGTTTTTGAAGAGATGGGAGAAGACGAAATGGCAATGATCAGGTAGAGAGAGGGATGGGAGGGCAATGAAGAACGTGGAAGGAGTTAAGGAGGGGTTTGGGAAGGATGTGAGGGTTTATAAAACTATAAAAGGTGAAGGTGGGACAGGTTTGGGGGAAGTTGAACATGGGGGGGTTGGGGTCTGCCCTACACCCTCTTGTGAGGGGCACTTTCTTTTGTTAACGTGACCACGAGGATGACAGTGACACCATCCTTACTCATTTGGGTTTAGAATATTGTATGTATGTAAGTGTATACAGTATACNGATGATAATATTCAAAAAAATAAGGCTTAGGCTCAAATAATATCAAAGATGACCTAAAATCATATCTCAAGAGCTTTTGATAACACACTTTCCATGCAAATAATTTAAAGTCAAGCAATCATTCATAATATTGGTGTAGACCAAAATAAAAATAATCAGACTATTGAAGGAGATTAGCTGAATAAAAATATTTTTTATTGAGTAAATGTAAATAACTCTCCAAGAAAAATTGAATCAAAACTCACCAGAGTTTTTATGCATCTCCACTATATGTTTCAAGTTCTCAAGGTAAAATACCTAACAAATTTTCAACTTGGTAAAGTCTAAAGTGCATAAATTGTGAGTTTTTATAAGAACATGATATGAGATACAAAAATATAGAATAAAGTTCTATGTAATACTTAAACAATTGCAAATTTAAAGTTACGCAAATTATTTCTGTATTGTGGTGTTAATTTATGCATAAAAATGTTATCTAAATATTTAATAACCATTAATTAATTTTTTTTAGCAAAGTAAATAAAATAAAATAAAAACTTAAATTAAGAATTTTCACAACACAAAACATACCTATACCCCCCAACTTAAATCCAATATTGTCCTCAATGTAAAAATAAATATCTTAATGCTCAATAAAAATAATGAATAAATATCAAAGGGATAGGAATACCTGGTGCCACAACAACTCTAAAACTTAAAAATAAAAGACTTAACAAAAATAAGCAAAATGTTAAATAAAAGAAAATGTTATACAACAATTGTGTTGATTGTTTGAGATGAATCATTCATATCGAGGATCCACCAACCCAATGGATTCCACTTCAACTATATCGTCTTCCAAAAATGGCTTCAATCGTTGTCCATTAACTTTAAAGGTGTTCCCATTATTGGGATTTTCAATCTCTACTGTTTCATATGAAAAAACTTATTTAACAATATACAGGCCACTCCATCTAGTTCGAAGTTTTCCTTTGAAGATATGTAGTCTAGAATTATATAAAAGAACTTTTTGTAAAGGTGAANCCATCTAGTTCGAAGTTTTCCTTTGAAGATATGTAGTCTAGAATTATATAAAAGAATTTTTTGTAAAGGTGAAAAATTTTTACGCAAAATATTTTTATCATGGAACACCTTCATTCGTTCTTTGTTAATCCTAGAATTCTCATAAGCTTCATTCCGAATCTCCTCAAGCTCATTTAACTGTAATTTTCGTAAGGTGCCAGCTTTGTCAAAACTAAAATTAAACATCGTAATGGCCCAATATGCCTTATGTTCTAATTCCACAGGTAAGTGACAAGCTTTTCCATACATCAATCTATGCGGAGACATGTCAATCGGGGTTTTGTAAGCAGTACGAAATGCCCATAACGCATCGATTAGTTGTAATGGCCAATCTTTACGATCAGGGTTAACCGTTTTTTTCCAAAATATAAGAAATTTTCCGATTAGCTAGCTCTGCTTGACCACTTGTCTATAGGTGATAAGGGGTTGCAACTTTATGTGTCACTCCATATTTTTTCATTATATTTTCAAAAGGTTTATTACAAAAGTACAATCCCCCATCACTGATAATGGCTCGAGGTATACCAAATCTGGAAATAATATTCTCTTTTAGAAATTTCAAAACAACTTTATGATCATTTGTCCAACATGGTATAGCTTCGACCCACTTAGAGACATAATCTACGCCTACTAAAATGTACATATATCCAAAAGATGGGGGGAAAGGTCCTATGAAATCTATGTCCCAACAGTTAAAAATTTATATTATCAAAATTGGATTTAGAGGCATCATATTTCTACGAGTTAATCCCCCTAGTCTTTGACATCGTTCGCACACCTTACAAAAATTATAGGCATCTTTAAAAATTGTTGGCCAATAAAATCCACACTGTAAAACCTTTGCAGCTGTCTTTTTCATAGAAAAGTGGCCTCCACATGCTCCCGAATGACAAAATGATAAAATGTTACTTACCTTATCATTGGGCACGCATCTCCGGATAATCTGATCTGAACAGTATTTGAAAAGATATGGGTCATCCCAAAAAAAATTCCTTACTTCAACTAGAAATTTCCTTTTATCCAAAGTAGTACAAGCCGGTGGCATATTACCTGTAACAAGAAAATTCACAATGTCAGCAAACCACGATGTTGAAGAAACTGTCAACAACTGTTCATCAGGGAAAGTGTCCTTAATCGGCACTGTCTCAATTAGCACATCACTCAGAAGTCTAGACAAGTGGTCTACAACTACATTTTCTACTTCTTTTTTATCTTTGATTGTTATGTCAAATTTTTGGAGTAAGATGATTCACCTAAACAGTCTTGGTTTAGCATCTTTTTTAGATAATAAATATTTAAGAGCTGCATGATCTGTGAAAATAACAATAGGAGATCCTATTAAATATAACCTAAACTTGTCTAAGGCAAATATTACTGCTAGTAATTCTTTTTCTGTAGTAGAATAGTTTATCTGTGCATTGTTTAAAGTTCTACTAGCATAGTAAATAACATGTGGTTTTTTCTCATTTCTCTGCCCTAAAACTGCCCCTACAGTATAATCACTAACATCACACATAATTTCAAAGGGAAGGCTCCAATTTGGAGGTTGCATAATTGGAGCAGTGATGAGCATGCCCTTCAGCTTATCAAAAGCCTCTTGACATAACTTATCCCACTCAAAAGGTGTGTCTTTCCCTAGGAGATAATAAAGTGGTCTAGATATAGAACTAAAATCTTTTATAAATCTCCTATAGAAACCAGCATGACCCAAGAAAGATCTAACATCCTTAAGAGTTTTAGGGGTAGGTAAATTAGCAATTAATTCAATTTTAGCTCTATCTACCTGAATTCCCTCAGAAGAGACAATGTGACTGAGAACAATTCCCTTTCTAACCATGAAGTGACATTTTTTCCAATTAAGCACAAGGTTCTTTTCTTCACATCGTATAAGCATTTTCTCAAGATTTGACAAACAGTCATTATAGGAATTGCCAAAAATAATAAAATCATCCATAAAAAATTCAAGAAAACGTTCAACCATATCACTAAAAATACTTAGCATGCACATNAACAATTCCCTTTCTAACCATGAAGTGACATTTTTTCCAATTAAGCACAAGGTTCTTTTCTTCACATCGTATAAGCATTTTCTCAAGATTTGACAAACAGTCATTATAGGAATTGCCAAAAACAATAAAATCATCCATAAAAAATTCAAGAAAACGTTCAACCATATCACTAAAAATACTTAGCATGCACATTTGAAAGGTCGCAGGTGCATTGCAAAGTCCAAAGGGCATCCTTTCGATATGCAAAAGTACCAAAAGGACAAGTAAATGTGGTATTCTCTTGGTCTTCTAAGGCAATTTCAATTTGGTTATATCCCGAATAACCATCTAAAAAACAATAGTACATATGTGATGTTACACTTTCTAAAATTTGATCCATAAAAGGTAAAGGGTAGTGATCTTTCCTAGTCACAGAATTTAATTTTCTGTAGTCAATGCACATCCTCCAACCAGTTATTGTCCTAGTTGGTACAAGTTCATTATTTTCATTAGCAACTACAGTGGCTCCAGATTTTCTAGGAACTATCTGTGTAAAACTTATCCATTTACTGTTTGTAATAGGGTAAATAATTCCTACATCTAACAATTTCAGCACCTCATTCCTTACAACCCTCTTTCATATGTGGATTTAGTCTTCGTTGCATCTCCCTAGATGTTTTACCATTATCCTCCAAATAAATCTTATGAGTGCAAACTAATGGACTAATTCTTTTTATATCAGCTAAAGTCCAACCAATTGCATTTTTATGTTCTCTAAGAAGTTGTAGTAACATACCTTCATGTGCTGAATTTAATTGAGAAGAAATTATTACCAAATATTTTTCATCATTTTGCAAGAATGCATACTTTAATTCTACCGGTAATTGCTTCAAATCCAACTTGGGAGCTTTATCACAAGATGGGATTGGTGGATTGATTCTTGGTGGAAGCTCCTCAAATTTCTGTTTCAATTCTCTCATTTCAAGTACCTGTGAGGAATTCAACAATTCAGTCAAAATAGAAATTTCATAATTATTCTCATTTATCTCTAACAAAGAAGAATATTCCAGCAAGCATGCCTCGAGTGGATCAAATAGAGAAGAATCATATACTCTACTTGGAACAAGAGACTCAATCATATTAACCTCATGTACATCCTCATAAACATTCTCTAGTTGTTTGCACACATTAAAAATATTGAGCTCTAATGTCCTATTCCCAAAAGTTAACTTCATCACACCATTCCTACAATTAATTAATGCATTTGAAGTTGCTAGAAATGGTCTGCCTAAAATAACAGGAATTTGTGCATTAGCATTTAATACAGGTTGAGTATCCAAAATTATAAAATTTACGAGAAAATAAAACTTATCAACCTGTACTAAAACGTCCTCCACCATACCCCTCGGTATTTTTACTGATCGGTCAGCTAATTGAAGTGTAGCCGAAGTGGGTTTTAACTCTCCTAACCCTAATTGTTCATATACTGAATAAGGGAGCAAGTTCACACTAGCTCCTAAATCCAATAAAGCCTGTTCAATTTTGTAGTTACCTATAACACAAGAAATAGTGAGGCAACCTGGGTCTTTATATTTTGGTGGAGTCCTATGTTGTATGATAGAAGATACCTGCTCAGTCAAAAATGTCTTCTTTTGCACATTTAATTTCCTTTTAACAGTACATAATTCTTTCAAAAATTTTGCATAAGAAGGTATTTGTTTAATGACATCCAACAAGGGAATATTGATTTTCACCTGCTTAAAAATCTCTAACATATCATTATGCATATAAGGCTTGGTAGAAGTAAGCAATCTTTGTGGGAATGGTGCAGGTATGACATACTTTTCAGGTTTATTGATTTCAGAGTGATTAATTTTATCACCACTCTCCGTAGATTTTGAAATCTTTTTAGATTCTTGAATTTTAGAAGGAATATTTTTATCAATTTCTTTCCCACTACGGAGTGTGGTAATAGACTTTATCTGCTCATGTACAGTATCAGAAGTGCCAGTTTCATTCACAAAAAATTGACCCTGTGGATTTGGTTGTGATTGTGATGGGAACTTACCTTTTTCTTGATGACAATGGTTAATAGTCAACTTAGTGATTGCACTCCTAATATCTTCAATAGCCTGAGTAGTTTGTCTGTTAAAATTTTTCTGTTGTCTGTTGTAATTTTCTTGCTTATTGTGTGTACTCTTGATATCATTTATGGCCTATGTGGTTTGATTGATAAAATTTTCCTGACTCTGCATCATTTGTGACAATGCCTCTTCAAAATTTCTCTTAGGGGGTGGAACATAGGGTGCAACATTTGAGGAATTTTGTTGAGGTGGTTGTGATACATGATTTTCATTCCTCCAACAAAAATTTGGATGATTCTTTCACCCCAGGTTGTATGTGTTTGAGTAAGGATTATTGTAAAGTTTTAAAAAAGTATTTGCAGCATTTGCTTGATCATGCAAGACTTCTTTTAAAATAGGTAATGTTGGATATTCCTTCATAGGATGTCCAAGGATCTCACAAATACTACACACCTCATCAACAGGCACTGTGTCAACTTGATTAACCCTTTTGTACTCCATAGCTTCTACCCTCCTAGCTAAGGTGACAATTCTAGCTCCTAGGTCATCTTCTTCCCTCAGCTAGTATTTACCCCCACTAGATGATAAAGATTATGCAGTTTTACCTTTAGGAGATTCTTGGGATATGGTATCCCAAGATTGTACATTTTCAGCTAACTGATCTAAGTAGTCAAAGGTTTCGTCTAGTTCCTTATTCATGAAATCACCATTACACATCATCTCAACAAATTGACGCAACTGTGAGCTCAAACCCTCATTAAAGAAACTTATCATGCGCCAGCTCTCATAACCGTGATGTGGACAAGATACAAAAAGGTCTTTAAATCTTTTCCAACTTTGATAGAAATTTTCAGTCTCTTTTTGAGAAAAATTCATTATTTGCCTTTTTAAAGAGTTTGTGCGATGTGTGAAAAAAAACTTTTTCAAAAATTATTTTTGCATCTCAGGCCATGTACCTATGATCCTAGATCTAAGTGAATATAACCAAGTCTTAGCTTTTTCATTTAATGAAAAAAAAAACAGCTTTAATCTGATTGTATTCACTGAGACATTCTGATCATGGAATGTAGCACATACATCATCAAATTCTCCAATGTGTAAATACAGATTTTCTGAATCTAGGGCAAGAAATTTTGGGAGTAATGTAATCATGCCAGGTTTGAAAACAAAATTTGTGGTATTTAATGAAAAAATAATGCATGAGGGTGTAGTGTGGCGTGCAGGCTGTAGATATTCACGCAAAGTCCGACCATGATTAGCATTAAGATTATCAACATCATTCTCATCATGATTACTTACCCTATCCTCGTGCTTCTCATATTCAAGTAAATTAATTCGTCTATTATCATTAGGATCATCAGTCATTGTATGAGAAGTATGATTTGAATCAAATGAATCAAATAAATTTCCAAACAGAGTGTCTAAATCTTCTCTTATCAAACAACCACTCAAATCACGATGCCAAGAACTCATACAACAAATAAAAGAAATAAATAAATAAAACAGAAAAATAACTTAAATAACAAAAAAAAAATTCAATNACAACAAATAAAAGAAATAAATAAATAAAATAGAAAAATAACTTAAATAACAAAAAAAAAAAATTCAGTNGAGTAATGTAATCATGCCAGGTTTGAAAACAAAATTTGTGGTATTTAATGAAAAAATAATGCATGAGGGTGTAGTGTGGCGTGCAGGCTGTAGATATTCACGCAAAGTCCGACCATGATTAGCATTAAGATTATCAACATCATTCTCATCATGATTACTTACCCTATCCTCGTGCTTCTCATATTCAAGTAAATTAATTCGTCTATTATCATTAGGATCATCAGTCATTGTATGAGAAGTATGATTTGAATCAAATGAATCAAATAAATTTCCAAACAGAGTGTCTAAATCTTCTCTTATCAAACAACCACTCAAATCACGATGCCAAGAACTCATACAACAAATAAAAGAAATAAATAAATAAAACAGAAAAATAACTTAAATAACAAAAAAAAAATTCAATAAAATAAATAAATAATTAAAAAATGAAACGAAATTACCGGATCTCCGACGAATCGTAAATACCGAAAACCTCACTAGATTTGATGGTGGCTCTTTGTCTTTCAACTCCCCGGTAACGGCGCCAAAAATTTNCCGAAAACCTCACTAGATTTGATGGTGGCTCTTTGTCTTTCAACTCCCCGGTAACGACGCCAAAAATTTGCTTCAACTTTAATATTGTAAACCCAAGTGCAGGTTAAGCGAAGTAATATATTTCTCGGAAGACCAAAGTCGAACCCTCAAAGAATTGTAACAAGAAAGCAATCACATAAATACCAAATCAAACTTAAAAAAATANCTTTAATATTGTAAACCCAAGTGCAGGTTGAGCGAAGTAATATATTTCTCGGAAGACCGAAGTCGAACCCTCAAAGAATTGTAACAAGAAAGCAATCACATAAATACCAAATCAAACTTAAAAAAAAATAAATAAATGATATGTTTAGAGAATTGTTGAGTGGAAAAAATTGATTTAAATAATTAAAATAATAATAAAAATACTAGAGCATCAAATACTCCCTCTCAATTACATACAATAATGATGAAGGACTCAAAATTTAACTTGGAACAAGAATCAGATGTCGGTTCATTCAAATAACAAATCAAGTAAGAAAATCAAAAGTTATAATCAAAAGATTATTTAGGAACCTGAATAATCATCCAATTATATTATTTTATAAAATAATAATAATTACCTCAAGCATGGAATAACCAGTTATTTACTCGCAGGGAATTCAAGCAATCGATGTACATGACACAACAACTCAAAGATTTTTACAGAACAAAAACTTTGCTATAAAATCAGAAGTTAAATTAACAAAATATCATAAATCATTAAACTCAGAATCAATAACATTACCGTACGTCATTAAGAGGTTCTCCCCTAGCCCTAGCTTAGTCTTCTAGCCAGACATGACAAACTAAAACTAGAAAAGAAAAGATGGGAAAAGAATCATCCCCTAAATCCTAGATGAGAACTCTTATATATACTAAAAATAAATCTTAAGTATAATTAGAAGATATAAGTTTGTCTTGGAAGGAATTCCTTTCCAAAAAGAAATCTTGTAAGGTTAAATTTCGTAAATAAAATCTTTGGGGCGCGGGTACAAAATCTGTCCAGATTTCGAGCTTAAATTTTGCATATTTAGAAGTTGAATCACGAAAATTTTGTGAAATACACTTTTGTAGCCCTTTGAGTCTTCTCCCCAACCCCCAAAATCAAGTAAATCGGATATCAAAATCAAAAGTTATGACCAGAATACTGAAGACATGTCAAATCCTTATTTTTCTAGGATACTTTCCTAATCCAACTTTAAATGATTTTTCTTCCATCTTGGACTCTTAGAAGGATTAAATTTCTATCATATCTTCAAGTCTTCCAATTCAATCTTGACTCTTCAATCCTTATCAATTGCAANGGATACTTTCCTAATCCAACTTTAAATGATTTTTCTTCCATCTTGGACTCTTAGAAAGATTAAATTTCTATCATATCTTCAAGTCTTCCAATTCAATCTTGACTCTTCAATCCTTATCAATTGCAATTCTTTCTCGAGTGATTGATTCACTTGCATTATCCATTATTACTTTAAATCAACCAATTTACCTGCAAAATAAATGAAACAACTAGAAAAAGTATCAAACTAAAAAATTAAAGAATTCAACACATTTAATCACAAATAATATGTAATTAACCAATCATTAAATATAATAAAATAACAATTTTGATGGTTAATCAGTAACAATGATCAAACTCTCACTAGGGATCTCGATTTAGCCGAGCAAAGGAGATCATCGACATCCATCAGGCTGGCGAGGTACCAAGGGGAATTGTCACTATAGCACCGAAAGAAGATCTGAACGAGAGATTTTCAAGTCAGAGATTTGGTACTACAAAAAATGGTGGGCAATACGTGCGAGCCTATTGATGGAAAACTGAGTCCCAATTGGGAGGGACCCATATAAGGTGATCTCTGTGGGGGGGCACAAGCGCGTATCGATTGCAAAATATGAACGGTGACAATATAATTCGACTATGAAATGTATCAAATTTAAAAAAATACTACCACTAAATCAGGTTTCAGTTTTCATGGTTGCATTAACACGAGCCAGGCGCTCAGCCATTAGGGGTACATCCCCAAGGGGTGTAAGACTCTACCTTTGGAGCAACACCTTCAAATTACTAACATGAGCCAGACGCTCGGTCGTTAGGGGTACAGCCTCGAGGGGTGTAAGACTCCACCCCCATATATACTTGGTCCCGAGGGGTCCAAAGACAACAACAAGTTCGACGAGTCTACTTTTATGAATTTGACGTGAAGCCTTGCTACTTCAAAAGGTCCTTATTAACGTAACGTCAAGGCCATTTCCTTGAAACATGACTGATACAGGAAAGAAAAGACACGTGTAGAAAAATGAAGTTCATTGCGATCAAAAAGGGGCTTTACGTCCCCAAGCATACAAACAGTAATTACGTTCTATACAAAGAAGAGCTACAAAGAGCTATAAAACAAATACGGGACATAGAAGTGACAAGCCACCAGCTGCTAAGGCCCTCGGCTCATTCCTCCCTGACTCCTCCCCCGTCGAGGCCTCCACGCCGCCTTTGTAGCTTGTCTCCGACCCCCAATATCTCATCTAGCTCGGTATCATGCACCTCAGTAATGATTGGAGGTGGAGGGGGAAGATAATCTATTGGCTCGACAGGTGGCAAAGACGGAAGGGCAGGAGAAGGTTGGTCAGAACCATCATTTAGTGTGATGGGATTGTTCCCACCTTCGGCCCTGATTGGCCCTTCTGCCTCCACGTGGTCACCTAGGTCGGATAGGACCTGTTTATCCAGGGCTTCGTCATCGACCTCTCTTCGAAGGCTGTGCATGGCGAACAAGTCCGAGCCTACCTCGACGTGGCAGGCATGAAGGGTGGCATTCTAACCTTCTTTGAAAGCCTTCTTCTTGGCTTCCTCGAAAGCAGAGACCATTTGGTCTTGAGTGGCCGCCCACACCCTCTAACATTTTGATTGTAGCCTTTCCTGCTCCCCCGCCTTCTCTGCTGTCAAGGAGTCTGCTTTGGCAGTAAGAGCGTTGATTACAGACTCAGACTCTTGCAGCTTGGCTTCGGAGGAGGAAACTTGCAGCTCGTACTCCTCGACCTTCTTTATCATCGTAGCTTCACCCACCTTGGTCTTTTCCAGCTCGACATGAATTGCATCTCAGTGGTGGATGAGCTCGGCAATGTGCTTGGTTTTGTCGCTGAGGGTCCTCTTGACCTTAAGGATATGGTCGTCCTTAGCAGCTACGGCTCGCTCGGCGTTCTTTGCCTCTTGTTTATATTCCCAAAAATGTTCGATTATGGCCCCCACCTACTGGCTGGTTGGCTTGGAAAAGTAGGAATATTACGGAACAACAAAAAGGGTGCGAGGAATACTCGGGAAAGTGTTAAACTTACCACCAGGTTGTTTTGGATAGTGCTCATCAGAAGTCGATTGTCCGAGTAACCTTTGTACACGGCCATATCGGCATCAAATTGAAGCGCCCCCGCGACAGCAAACTCCTCTTTGGGGGGACTGGAGGATCGAGTCAGCTTCCAAAACAAGGCGGCCGCTCTTGGTCTCAGCCTTAGGGACCCACTCGCCCGAGATAGACAGACCCGGGGCCGGGGTGTTATACCGCTGCTTAACACGACACNAGACTCTTGCAGCTTGGCTTCGGAGGAGGAAACTTGCAGCTCGTACTCCTCGACCTTCTTTATCATCGTAGCTTCACCCACCTTGGTCTTTTCCAGCTCGACATGAATTGCATCTCAGTGGTGGATGAGCTCGGCAATGTGCTTGGTTTTGTCGCTGAGGGTCCTCTTGACCTTAAGGATATGGTCGTCCTTAGCAGCTACGGCTCGCTCGGCGTTCTTTGCCTCTTGTTTATATTCCCAAAAATGTTCGATTATGGCCCCCACCTACTGGCTGGTTGGCTTAGAAAAGTAGGAATATTACGGAACAACAAAAAGGGTGCGAGGAATACTCAGGAAAGTGTTAAACTTACCACCAGGTTGTTTTGGATAGTGCTCATCAGAAGTCGATTGTCCGAGTAACCTTTGTACACGGCCATATCGGCATCAAATTGAAGCGCCCCCGCGACAGCAAACTCCTCTTTGGGGGGACTGGAGGATCGAGTCAGCTTCCAAAACAAGGCGGCCGCTCTTGGTCTCAGCCTTAGGGACCCACTCGCTAGAGATAGACAGACCCGGGGCCGGGGTGTTATACCGCCGCTTAACACGACGCTCCTCATATTGTTCAGCATCTCGAGCACACTTGTCCCTCAGCCGGTCTCCCGGAGCAGGGACTTGTTGAGATTGGGGCCTTTGCCTGGTCGGCACGGCCGGGTCCCTGGATGGTTGCGTACGCGACGACGACGGGGGAGGTTGCCTCCAAGGAGAACTAGGCGGGGGGATGATGGGGGCAGGGTTGGAAGGCCCGGCCAGCCCGGCAAGCTTGGCTCATCTTGCCATGGCGACGGCCTCCATTATAGCAGCGGTGACTGGTGACGGATTAAACATGTCATGCGCAAGGGGCTTGGGAATGTGATGATCAGACTCTTCTTCGGAATCTCCCTCGGATTCTTCCTCTTTCGACGAGGAATGGTCTCCCTAAACAGAAGGGTTGAAAGGAGGTGGGATCTGGGAGAATTGGCTGTAAGTCGGCGTGTAGCCGATGAGAGTATGCACCGCCCGCTCAACTGGGTCGGAGGACCAAACCCTTAGCAGGTCGGCAAACCGGACTTGGGACCTCAACGATTGAGCGGCATCCCGACGATATCTTTCTACAAAAGTAAAGCAAAATTAGTGCGTCCCTCAGACCCAAGAATAGCAAAATCAAGAAGTGGAAAAAAAAACACACCTTCATCCCTCGCCACTTTGGGGCAGTACAATTCATTATACTCGGGCCCGGTCCCTTTCTCTTAACTTTCGCCGAGCATGATCAGATCGTCTATATACCCCTTGTCCGAGTCAGGTATGTGGGTTACCAGTTACATTGAGGCGTCTCGAGCCTGGAGGTAATATCGCCCCCGGGCGACTAGCCTCAGGTCGTAGCAGAATAAAATTTCATCTACTCCTAAGTTAGTCTCCAGTTGAGCGTTTAAGGTGACTACGCCCATCATAATCCTAAAGAAGTTAATCCCACATTGAAGGGGAAAGAGCTTCAGTTGCATCAACACTCCCAGCAACAGGGGATGGAGCGGGAAGGTCAACCCTCCCTCCATGATGGCCTTCATCCAGAAAGACATCATGTCCACATTTTCCATATCCCTCCTATGGTGAGTGGGGTTGAAGGGGAAAGCGAAGACAGGCTCACAGATGTGGTACCTAACCCTAAAGGCTTGAATATTCTCATCAGTCACTTTAGTTCTCCTTTTCTTGTAGGTAGTCCTAGCCCTAATAGACGTCTCCCCCTTGGTTCTACTAGTTCTAGCCATTGGTGGGTGCTAAAAGGACGAAATGTAGCAGAAATGAAGAGAGAAAAAGCTCAAGTGGAAGTACTTACAAGAAGGTGATTTTCAAAGAGAGAGCTCGGAGGACGAAGGAAACTCGAAGGAGAACAGAGGAGCACTCGGGGTCCGATTGCTGAAGAGAGGTTGAGGATTCAAAAGTTCTGAGAAGGTATTAAAACCTTCTATTTATACTGCCTCACAGGGAGCGAGAATCAAAAAGTTGAGTCATCATTAGGGCGTTTGAAAAGGGTGGCACCAGATGTGCAAGTAACCGTTGTTATTAATAAGGCGTGATGAGGGAGCCCCCAATCCCTTTACGCCACTTGTCTTACACTGCAAAAAGGATGGCGGCTGGGGGGCAGTTGGCGGGACTCTAGGTGACTCTATAGCTTCTGGGTCGACATATGGAATAATGAAGCCGTTGAGATGTCTAAAGGGTGCTAAGGAAGTAAGCCAAGGTATGGTGACACTGAGCAGCCGAGTACGACAGCTGACATCGTATTTAATGCGATGTGACCCCTCATTTATGGCGAAATGAGTGAAAGTGACAAGACAAATAAATGCGAGCCTGCCAGCACCTGCCCTCTGGGAGTCTAAGCCTATTATCATGATGGCTAAGCATTAATGGTTGATGCGTTAAGATGACGCAATTGGCTCCCCCGAGTAACTGTTCCCCTCGAGTATTCAATGCTTAGTTGATGTCGGATGCTGATCTAGGGGATTTGGGTACTCGGGGAGTGGCATGAATACTTGGCATTTGGCTGAGCATTTACCCCATTTTTCTAGCATTCAATAGGAGGAGACATGAGTAGAAAATACTCATTGCACGCGGAATGGTGTATCAGATGTAAGATGTTCAGATGAGATTGAAGATCTTTGACAATCATTGCTAGTTCAGATATAAATACTCCTCAAAAAAATGGACAAAAATATGNACCCCATTTTTCTAGCATTCAATAGGAGGAGACATGAGTAGAAAATACTCATTGCACGCGGAATGGTGTATCAGATGTAAGATGTTCAGATGAGATTGAAGATCTTTGGCAATCATTGCTAGTTCAGATATAAATACTCCTCAAAAAAATGGACAAAAATATGCAAACTTGAATCAGAAAAATAGTCCATTGAGCAAAACCTTTCGACTTTATACTGACTTAAGCTTCGGAGGAGATTAGTTGGGCGCTCGCCTGACCCCCTTTTTTTTGATCCTGTTATTTCAAGTTTGCCAACCTAGAGATTGCTCTCTCGTACTATTGCAGGAATTATCTCGCACAGTTGGTATGGTGCATTGAATGGTTGTGTAGTGAGTGGGTTTTTATGGGTGGTGATGGTGCGGCGTGTGCCAGAGTTGATGTTGATGGTGTGGCTGTCGGAGTTAATTTGGGGTTAATTCCATTTTTAAGTTAAAAATAAAGTGATAGGTAATTTGGTCATTTAATGATATACCGTTAACAAAGTTAAGTAGGCATTTTAGTCCAGCAACCACAAGGGAGTTATGTGTCATTTTAAACAAAATAGTAAGGAGAAGGTTTCTATTAAATAAAAGGGACTCAATTAAAAAACTCTTACAATACTTATTTCAGAGCTATTCTTTTGCATGATTAAGGCTCAAACTTGTCGTTAGATTTTGAATGTTCATTCGCGAAGCCATCTCCACTACATAAATGAAGATTGTATAAAGTTCAACCTTTTAAATCTCTCTCCATACAATCGTCTCTCCATACAATCGTTTTTTATANATAAATGAAGATTGTATAAAGTTCAACCTTTTAAATCTCTCTCCATACAATCGTCTTTCCGAAAGTCCAAAGAGGATGGTTTTTTTTATGTGCAATGANAGCTATTCTTTTGCATGATTAAGGCTCAAACTTGTCGTTAGATTTTGAATGTTCATTCGCGAAGCCATCTCCACTACATAAATGAAGATTGTATAAAGTTCAACCTTTTAAATCTCTCTCCATACAATCGTCTCTCCATACAATCGTTTTTTATATGTCATATAACTTTTCATGTTACATAGAGATACATTAATATTACAATCAATTAGAATTAGTTTTTCTGTTACAGATGGAGGAGGAAATACCCAAAGAATACTGGGAGAAAAATAATATGAAAATTGGGAAATGATCATTGGGCTAAAATTTAATGGATACCCAATTGGGATCTTACCCTATCACTATGGGCAAAAGGTGGGTATACATATAGTATATGATTATATATATCAGAACTCTCACTAATTTTTTTATAGTAACTGATGTGGGACATTTACAATAATTACATGTGATGAGCCTAAATTTAACTGGTCTAGACCCAATTCATGAAATAAGCCCAAATTAACTACAAAGCAGGTTAAGTCCAGCTCATAGATTTATCTCAATCCATAATTCAAGAAATTTAGGAAGATTAGTGCACGTGAAGAGTAATTATCGAGAAAATCACTATTCAAAGATCAAGGTTATTTTTAATTGTACCTATCCTTAGTTGTAATTATCTTTCCCAAATGACTAGTCACCTATCCCTTCACGCCACCGCTTCAGTTAAGACTCTGTACTTATAAATTGTAAGTCTTTTACACACGAGGGACACACCTCTACATCTCACACACAACTATCTCTCTCATAGCTACCTCACCGCACCTAGAGCTCACTCATGCTCTCCCATCAAGTACTTTATCAATAAAGTTCTCCGACCATTGTTGCCGCCTTCAAAGTGGTGTACTTTATCAATAAAGTTTTTCAGCAACTGTTGTCGCCTTTAAAGTAGACTAGGTAATCATGACCGAATAACTCTATATTTGTGTTGCCTGTGTTGATCTCACATTTATATTTATTGCATTGATTATCTATACTAATTACTCGACTGTTAATCATGCATAAATCCACTTTTATGCATGATTAACATGATTACTAAGAGTTAATGAGATAAGAACAAGAAGTGGGTTCTAGCCTTTTAAGATTCAAATCAATGAATGAAAAACATCCACAAAATTTAACGTACTTGTTCAAAAGTTGTTAGACTAAGAGAAATCAATGACCACATCCATAAAATTTGAGTAACTAAATTTCCATTCGAAGCCTTCTGAATTATTTTCGTACAAAATCAGTTGACATGTAGTCCATGATAAGCATCCAGAATAAGTATACTAACACGTGGTCGAAAAATTTGAATCATTCCCGAATAAGTGATTCATTTTGAAATCGTTCATTAAATAAAAGGCTTCGAAGAATCTTCTTCGCTTCTATGATGCTTTGTTAGTTTTAGCAATTTGGGATCAACATTCTCTTTCTCTTCCACAACTACTACGCAAACAATCGCCGAATTAAAAAGCTTGCATACAGGGCCGGCCCTATAGTGTAAAAATAAAAGCGTGGGCTTTACGCCTCATGTATGAAAAAAGCCCTAAATTTAAATATCAATAATTTAATATAAGTTAAAAAATAAAATTTACTAAAATATAGTTTAACAAAATAATTTTTGAAAGAGTAAATCAACAAAAAAATTTAAAATTTGGGCCCAAAAGTCTGGACCACCTACACAATCATATTTATTAAAGGACAAAAAAAATTAACAAAAAAAAGTGCTGAAAAAATCTATCTCTTTCTTCTATCGAAAGAAGTATAATATGATAGACTTTACTAAAGAATTTAATCTTCCTATTTTTGCATTGCGGAATTGAATACTTACCTCCTGCCATTGATATTCAAGTTCGAGAATGAGAAATTCAAATTCTCTATAGAGAGAATAATCAACGAACCCAAAGACCTCAACAAACACGAATCCGTATCACAGTATTGATCTTAACATTCAAGAATAACACTTAATAATAACCTCATAAATATGTACTGAATGAAGATATATGAGACAAGAGTTTCTTGTCTACATATATGATATCTGAATACACATATGATTTGATGAAAAATCATAGGTATGAGAATATATATAGGTAGAGATCCTTATCCAATTGAGAAATTGTAAGTAACGTCCTTCCATCAAGGAGTTACAACTGTTTTAAACCGCTTCATGATAGTCACTCCATCTGATGATGAGAGTAGTGGATAGTTATCTTATCGTCAGTTATTCAGAAGAATTTGATTCAGTAAATATGATATATATATATATATATACACACACACATACATAATATTTATTTATTAAATATGATATGACTTGTCGGCCATCTTAAGTCTCTAATTAGAGATAGAGTCCAATATTAATTAGACATAAAGTCCAACATTCTCCCACTTGGCACACATGACACATCAGACAATTTGGGTAACTAACCTTTGATACTGAATATGACCATACAATTAAATAACTACTTGAACTTTATTGAGAAAAATAGTGCACAAATCAAAGTCGTTGTGCTCTTTTAAATGAACACTCCCTTCCTTTTATTACAATGCATCATCTTTTCATAACCTTATGTAGCATCACTCCTTATAAATGACTTCTTACAAGTCATTCCGGGTCCTATAGTCCCAATGGACTACATACTAATCTCAATGAATAGTATATCACAAACAATACATTATGTGCACAAAATAGCTAAAGTTTGCATTGATCATGATCAAATATTTACAAACTAAGAAGTTAACCATACAATGAGTCAACTAATCTCATGTTCTCTACATGTTTCAAGTACGTCTTAATTGAGAGTCCTTCAGTCATGGGATCTACTAACATCAAATCTGTACTAATATGTTCAATAGATACTTCTTGTTCCTTGACTCTTTCTCTGACAATGAGATACTTAATGTCAATATGTTTTGTTCGGCTTCCATTTTTATTATTCTTAGAAAAGAAAACAGCAGTCGAATTATCACAACAAAGTCTTAATGGCTTGGATATAACATCCACAATCTGGAGCCCTGTGATAAAATTTCTCAACCATTTCGCCTGTGATGTTGCTTCAAAGCACACTATAAACTCTACTTCCATAGTATACGATGCAACTATCGTCTGTTTGGCACTTTTCCATAATATAGCACCTCCTGCTAGCATGAAAATATATCCCGAAGTGGATTTTTTAGAATCCGAACAACCCGCAAAATCTGAGTCAGAATATCCAACCACTTCAACATAGTCTACATGCTTATAAGTCAGCATACAATCCTTGGTTCTTTGTAAATACCTCAAAACTTTCATAGTTACCTTCCAATGTTCCATTCCTGGATTGCTTTGGTACTTTCCAAGCCTCCATACTGCAAATGCAATGTCAGGCCTTACACAAACTTGTGCATACAACAAACTGCCAACAACAGATGCATAGGGAATATTATTCATTTGTTCCTTTTTCAAAACATTTTTCGAACAATGGCTCAAACTGAATTTGTCACTTTTACGATTGGAGCTACATTAGGTGTGCATTCATTCATTCTAAATTTCTCCAAAACCTTTTTAATGTAGGCTTTATAAGACAAACCCAATTTTCTTTGAGTCCTGTCTCTATGAATCTCTATGCCTATGACATAGGAGGCTTCACCCATACCCTTCATCTCAAAACTTTGTGAAATAAATTCTTTAGTTTTATGCAACAAACCCAAAATTATTGGCTACAAGTAGAATGTCATCAACATATATGACTAAGAAAATATATTTACTCCTACTAACCTTAAGGTATATGCAATTATCCACAACATTCTCTTCAAAACTATATGAGATAATAACATTATGAAACTTAAGATACCACTGACAGGAGGCATGCTTTAGTCCATATGTGGATTTCTTTACCTTGCAAACCAGGTGACTATCCTCATCAGAACAAAATCTTTTAGGCTGCTTCATGTACACTTCTTCATCAAGATCCCTATATAAAAAGGTTGTTTTCACATCCATTTGATGTAGCTCTAAATCGAAATGAGCTACTAATGCCACGATTATCCTAAACGAGTCCTTTTTAAGAAACTGAAAGAAAGATATTGTGATAGTCAATGCCTTTTGTTTGAGTGAAGCTCTTAACTACAAGTTTGGCCTTATATCATTCAACATTACCATTTAAGTCTTTCTTGGTCTTATACACTCACTTACAACCAACGACCTTGACTCCCTTAGGTAACTCAACAATTTCTCAAACTTGGTTTTTAGCCATGGACTTCATCTCTTCTTTCATGGCCTCATACCAAAATGTAAAATTTTCTCCACTTATGGCATGTGAAAACGAGATAGGATCATCTTTATGTCTAACATCAAAGTCAGACTCCAATAGGTACATGAAATAATCATAAAAAATAACTGTTCTTTTTACTCTTGAGGATCTCCTTAGTTCTACAGTCTCATCCATATTTTGTGGGTTTAGACCTATAAACTCTATGTTAACTTTTTCCTCTTGTGATGGTAGTATTTGAATATTATCTGGATTATCTTGAATGATAACCATCTTATCTTTATTCACGGGTATGGTATCCAAATCCTGTGATTCCTCCCACTCAATTTTTCGAGAAATACTCCGACTAATGTCAACACCCTCAATAAATTTTTCATTTCTGGCCTCAACAATTCTAGGTGTGCGTGATGGCCAATAAAATTTATAACATTTAGACTTTTCTGCATAGCCAATGAAATATCCACTTACTGTCCTTGGGTCCAATTTCTTTAATTTTGGATTGTAAACCCTNTTCTGCATAGCCAATGAAATATCCACTGACTGTCCTTGGGTCCAATTTCTTTAATTTTGGATTGTAAACCCTAACCTCAATTGGATAGCTCCATATGTGAAAATGTACTAAACTAGGTTTCTATCCTTTTCATAACTCAAATGGAGTTTTGGAAACGGCTTTAGTGGGAACCCTATTTAAGATATGCATTACTGTCTTCAAGGCTTCACTCCACAAAAACAAAGGAAGATTTGAGTTGCTTAGCATACTCCTTACCATGTTTATAAGGATGCGATTTTGCCTTTCAGCCACACCATTTTGGTAAGGTGAACCTGGCATAGTATACTGAGTAACTACACCTTCATCATTTAAATATTCAGCAAACGGACCAGGTCTTTGTCCCAAATCTGTGTACCTTCCATAATATTCTCTACCCCTATCTGACCGTTCAATTTTAATTTTCTTTTCCAATTGTTTCTCTACTTCCCGTTTGAATGTTTTAAAAGCATCCAATGCCTCAGATTTTTTAAATAGAAGGTAGAGATACATACATCGTATATGATGATCAATGAATAAGATAAAGTATCTCTGACCATTTAAGCAAGGGGTGGAAAATGGTCCACAGATATCAGTGTATATGATTCCAAGTATTTCCGCACTCCTCTTGACACCTTTACTAGTCTTGTTGGTTTGTTTTCCCTTTATGCAATCCACACAAGTACCAAAATCAAAAAAATCAAGAGTCTTTAAGACTCCATCATTAACCAATCTTTTAATTCTTTCCATGGAGATATGTCATAATCTCCTGTGCCACAACATGGAGGAATTCTCATTAATAATAGTCCTTTTAGTGCCAATATCATTATGCAAGGTTAGGAGACTATGTTCAAAAACATGATCCAAATTTAAATTGTACAAACCATCAACTAAGATCCCATAACCAACAAAACTAGAGTTTTTGAACAAACGAAAGTCCAAACCAACAAAGCTGAATTCAAATCCTAAAGGTACTAATTGAGAAACAGAAATTAAGTTCTTAGAAAATGAAGGAACATAAAGAGTATTTTCAAGACCCAAAACAAAGCCAGTTTCTAAAACAAGTCTAAAAGTTCCATCTGGCTCAACGTGCAAACGCATCCCATTTCCTAAATAGATGTCAGGTCCACTTCCCATCTTTTTCCTTAGCCTAAGGAAGCCCTGCATGATATTGGCAACATGAATTATAGTACCTTAAGGTTATGTGTAACTCTTCCGTGAAAGTCTGTGTAACTCTTGATTGTTATTGTTTTGTTATACATTACATGGTTCAAATCAAAAATTTCAATAAGTGATTTTACAAAATTTGGAATACCACAAACAACAATTTGATCATACACCAACATTTTTTACCTTACAACAGTCCTTTATCTTTAAGTTTCACTGTATACGAATCGACTACAAAGTCATTGGACTTACACTCTAGAGATAGTTACAGGTCATTGCAAACAACAACAACAATTTCATAATGTTGTGTATTTCCATTTTGCTAACCGCAAGACATCTAGGATGTTCAAGGAGAATTAGTGGTGGTTTCACTTTATCTGCAAGTTCGCTACTCACAAGAAGATTGCTATGTTGCTCTTATGTATTGTTTCCCTTGCGTTTCTTATATTATAGTTGTATATTCCTTCACAGACAACAAATTAGACAAGGCGAAAAACTCATGTAGATCTCTCATTTGAAAANCGTTTCTTATATTATAGTTGTATATTCCTTCACAGACAACAAATTAGACAAGGCGAAAAACTCATCCAGATCTCTCATTTGAAAACCCTGGTGCAAAACCAATAGTACTACTTGAATAGGTACCAATTCAACAAATTTCTTTCTTTTTGATTGATTTCTAGGTAATTTTAGCATTATGAGAAATTGGAATTCACTAGACCATAACCTTTGATCACTAAAAACATCTAGATTTAGTTGCTTAATATTTAAATAGTTTCACATGAGTAGGTTTGTGATACATTAGAATTCATGCAAGTTTGTGCCAGCATATGGCAATGATCCAGTGGTTACCATGCCAAAGAAAATAAAAGTTTCAGCAATTACAAATTTTGGTGGTTCCTTTTTAACACCTCCAATGTCACATTTACCTGGATTGTTGACTTATTTTCATAAAATTTCATTTTCCATCCATCAATTGTGGACATTTTTTTATAAGCATGAATTAATTGCTATCCGATTTCTGTAATATCAAAGCATTTCAATATCAATACAATTTTTTAGTAGTTGACGCCAGGGAAGGAAAGGAAGACGACTCTGTTCGATATTTATTCCCAAACATATGTTTAGACAACATAAGTTTGTTATTGCCTTTTATGATCTGTTAGCTACATAATGTTGATAGACTTTATTGAAGAATTTAACCTTCCTATTTTGCATAGCAGAATTGAATACTTACCTCCTGTCATTGATATTCAAGTTCAAGAACAAGAAATTCAAATTTTCTAGAGAGAGAATAATCAACGAACCCAACGACCATAATCTTGGCCTCAACACTCAAAAACAACCTCACAAATATGTACTGTATGGAGGTATATAAGACAAAAGTTTCTTGTCTACATATATGATATCTGGATACACATATGACTTGATAGAAAATCACAGGCATGAGAATATATATAGGCAAAGACCCTTATCCAATAGAGAAATTGCAAGTAACATCCTTCCATCAAGGATTTACAACTGTTTTAAACTGCTCTATGATAATCATTCCATCTGATGATGGGAGTAGTGGGTAATTACTTTAACGTCGATTACCCAGAAGGATTTGACTCAGTAAATAGGATATATATATATATAATATTTATTTATTAAAAAGATGACATGGCATGTGAGCCATCTTAAGTCTCTAATTAGAACTAGAGCCCAATATTAATTAAACATAAAGTCCAACAATAGAGTCCAATATTTATTAGACATAAAGTCCAACATTTTCCCACTTGGCACACATGACACATCAGACAATTTGGGTAACCAACATTTGATACTGAATATGACCATATAATTAAATAACTACCCGAACTTTATTGAGAAAAATAATGCACGAATCAAAGTGGTTGTGCTCTTTTAAATGAACACTCCCTTCCTTGTATTACAATGCATCATCTTCTTAGAACCTTATGTAGCATCACTCCTTATAAATGACTTCTTACAAGTCATCTCGGGTCCTATAGTCTCAATGGAATACATACTAATCTCAATGAATAGTATATCACAAACAATACATTGTGTGCACAAAATAGCTAAAGTTTGCATTGATCATGATCAAATATTTACAAACCAAGAAGTCAACCATACAATGAACCAATTAATCACATGTTCTCTGCATGTTTCAAATACATCTTAATTGAGAGCCCTGTAGTCATGAGATCTGCTAACATCAAATCTGTACTAATATGTTCAATAGATACTTCTTGTTCCTTGACGCTTTCTCTGACAATGAGATACTTAATATCAATATGTTTGGTTTGACTTCCACTTTTATTATTCTTAGAAAAGAAAACAGCATCCGAATTATCACAGCAAAGTCTTAATGGCTTGGATATAGAATCCACAATCTGGAGCCTTGTGATAAAATTTTTCAATCATTTCGCTTGTGATGTTGCTTCAAAGCACGCTATAAACTCTGCTTCCATAGTAGACAATGCAACTATCATCTGGTTGGCACTTTTTCATGATATAACACCTCCTGCTAGCATGAAAACATATCCCGAAGTGGATTTTCTAGAATCCGAACAACCTGTAAAATCTGAGTCAGAATATTTAACCACTTCAAGATAGTCTACATGCTTGTAAGTCAGCATACAATCCTTGGATTTTGTTCTACTGAGGATAGTCACCTGGTTTGCAAGCTAAATAAATCCATATATGAAACAAAGCAGGCCTCTCGTCAATGATATCTTAAGTTTCATAATGTTATTACCTCATATGGTTTTGAGGAGAATGTTGTAGATAATTACATATACCTTAAGGTTAGTAAGAGTAAATATATTTTCTTAGTCCTATATATTGGTGACATTCTACTTGCAGCCAATGATTTGGGTTTGTTGCATAAAACTAAAGAATTTCTTTCACAAATCTTTGAGATGAAGAATATGGGTGAAGCCTCTTATGTCATAGGCATAGAGATTCATAGAAACAGGACTTAAAGAAAATTGGGTTTGTCTCATAAAGCCTAGATTAAAAAGATTTTGAAGAAATTCAAAATGAATGAATGCACACCTAATGCAGCTCCAATCGTAAAGGGTAACGAATTCAGTTTGAGCCAGTGTTCGAAAAATGTGGTGGTGGTACTTGAATATCATCTGGATTATCCTGAATAATAACCATCTTATCTTTATTCACGGGTATGATATCCAAATCCCGTGATTCCTCCCACTCAATCTTTCGAGGAATACTCCCACTAATGTCAACACTCTCAATAAATTTTGCATTTCTAGCCTCAACAATTCTAGGTGTGTGTGATGAACAGTAAAATTTATAACCTTTAGACTTTTTTGCATAGCAAATGAAATATCCACTGACTGTCCTTGGGTCCAATTTCTTTAATTGTGGATTGTAAACCTTAACCACAATTGGATAGGCCCAGATGTGAAAATTTACTAAACTAGGCTTCCTTTCTTTCCATAACTCAAATGGAGTTTTGGAAATGGTTTTAGTGGGAATCCTGTTTAAGATATACATTATTGTCTTTAAGGCTTCACTCTACAAAAACAAAGGAAGATTAGAGTTGCTTAGCATACTCCTTACCATGTCTATAAGGGTGTGATTTTGCCTTTTAGCCACACCATTTTGGTAAGATGAACCTGGCATAGCATACTGAGCAACTATACCTTCATCCTTTAAATATTCAACAAATGGACCAGGCCTTTGTCCCAAATCTGTGTACATTCCATAATATTCTCCACCCCTATCTGACCATACAATTTTAATTTTCTTTTTCAATTGTTTCTCTACTTCCCGTTTGAATGTTTTTAAAGCATCCAATGCCTCAGATTTTTCAAACAGAAGGTAGAGATACATACATCATGTATGGTCATCAATGAATGAGATAAGGTATCTCTGACCATTTAAACAAGTGGTAGAAAATGGTCCACAAATATCAGTGTGTATGATTCCAAGTACCAAAATTAGAAAAATCAAGAGCCTTTAAGACTCCATCATTAACCAATATTTTAATTCTTTCCATGGAGATATGTTCTAATCTCCTGTGCCACAACATAGAGGAATTCTCATCAATAATAGTATTTTTAGTGCCAATATCATTATGCAAGGTTAGGAGACTATGTTCAAAAACAGGATCCAAATTTAATTTATACAAACTATCAACTAAGATCCCATAACCAACCAAACTAGAGTTTTCGAACAAACAAACGTCCAAACCAACAAAGCTGAATTCAAATCCTAAAGGTACTAATTTAGAAATAGAAATTAAGTTCTTAGAAAATGAAGGAACATAAAGAGTATTTTCAAGATCCAAAACAAAGTCAGTTTCTAAAACAAGTCTAAAAGTTCCAACAGTCGTGACGTGTGAATGCATCCCATTTTCTGAATAGATGTCATGTTCATTTTTCATCGTTTTCCTTAGGCTGAGGAAGCCCTACATGATATTGGCAACATGAATTGTAGTACCCAAATTAATCCACCAAGTATTATGATGAGAATCAATAAAATTGGATTCATTACACACAAGAGATATGAGATTACCTTTTTTCTCAGGCCATTTCTTATATTTCAGGCAATCTTTCTTGAAGTGTCTCTTCTTCTTGAAAGAAGCAAACATCCTTGTGGCCACGTTTCTTGAATGACCCTTTGCTATCTTTCTTCCATTTAAGAACACTTTTGTCTTTCTTACCTTGTCCACCTTTATGAGTGATCAAATGGGCACTCTCCAAATTCTCATGCTTAAGTCTCTCCTCTTCTTGAACACACATAGTCAGAATTTCATTGATGAGCCATTTTGTGTGTGTGTGTTATAAGAGCTATTAAATGGTCCAAATTCTGCAGGGAGAGAGTTAAGTATGAACTGAACAAGGAATGAATCAGAGATCTCAACCTCAACGGACTTAAGTTGAGCTACAATGTCCCTCATTTCCATAATACATTCATGCACACTCCTAGATTTGTTATGCTTCATGTCTGATAACTTGTTCATCAGGGTGCTGGCCAATGCTTTATCTGAATTGACAAATTGCTCCTCAATGGCCTTCATGTAGTCCATCACTTTATCACATTCTGGAATAGAACTTTTGATGCTCTTGCTCACATGTGATTTGATGAGCATCAGACTTAGGTAATTAGATCGCTCCCACCGCTCATAGGCACTCTTTTCAGTCGATGAACTTAACTCAGTGGATACAGGAGGTTCTTTAATGCGAAGTGCCAAATCCAAGTCCATACACCTAATGTCAAGAGAATTTTGTCCTTCCAATCCAAAAAATTTCCACCACTCAGCGATGGAATGTTAGAAGACTCATTAAATAAAGAGGTAGCAACAACTGCAATAACCAAGAATATAATAAGCAAACCTTCTTGTGGGTAAAGGTCATAAACTGTCCAAGATTTGTTTATTATTCTTTATAATAAGACTAATGAATTAAAATACTAAGGAACAAATGATTCCAAACCTGTGGGTATAAGGTATCCAAAACTCTTAATATCCCGTTCAATAGCTTACTCCAATTAAGCAGTATAAAATAAATACTTCCCTATGGGGCCGAGTAATTATCTATAACAACTAAATAGTAATATGAAGATATTAAACATATATTTAATATGATCAAACTAAATGTTGATCATTCAATAATATAACTCAAGATATTGTGGCTATTCTTAAGTTAATATGATATCTCCATGTGACATAGTTCAAGACATAAATAAATCTTTCAGGGCAAATAATTCCTTAAAAATGCTTCTCTCTGGCATGAATGTACCATAACCAAACTTGATCCAAAAACATGCTGATATTATTAGATAATTATCTGAAGCAAAACCATGTGCATAAACCATGACAACATAACAATAAATAATTCTTGGACATAGCAGTGGCATATTGTTCATGCTAATATTATTGACATAACAGTAAACATAACAGTGGCATGAAGGTAATGCCACTGGAACTTCATGCCACTGTTCCAGAGGACATGTACGTTATTATTTTTTTTTAAACCAAAAAGTACAAAAGTACAAATACATTTACTGTGATACAAAAAGTACAAACATGTTCCATGTTTGACTTGGCGTATGAATTTCTAATACCTCATTCAATTGGTAGAAACATTCATCTGACATAGGGAGTTTTGGTTTCGGGAATGACTGAATAATCAAAGATTTGTACAATTTCAAATACTTTAAGTCTTGATTCCGGAAATGAGTAATCATATATTTAATAATTGAATAAAAAGGACACAAGGATGACTTTAATACCAATTGATAGACTTTATTGAAGAATTTAATCTTCCNCATTCAATTGGTAGAAACATTCATCTGACATAGGGAGTTTTGGTTTCGGGAATGACAGAATAATCAAAGATTTGTACAATTTCAACTACTTTAAGTCTTGATTCCGGAAATGAGTAATCATATATTTAATAATTGAATAAAAAGGACACAAGGATGACTCTAATACCAATTGATAGACTTTATTGAAGAATTTAATCTTTCTATTTTTGCATAGCGGAATTGAATACTTACCTCTTGCCATTAATATTCAAGTTCGAGAATGAGAAATTCAAATTCTCTATAGAGAGAATAATCAACGAACCCAACGGCTCCAACAAGCACGAATCCGTATCATAGCCTTAATCTCAACATTCAAGAAGAACACTCAATAATAACTTCACAAATATGTACTGAATGGAGGTATATGAGACAAGAGTTTTCTGTCTACATATATGATATCTGAATACACATATACCTTTATAGAAAATCACAAGCATGAGAANCAAGAAGAACACTCAATAATAACTTCACAAATATGTACTGAATGGAGGTATATGAGACAAGAGTTTTCTGTCTACATATATAATATCTGAATACACATATACCTTTATAGAAAATCACAAGCATGAGAATATATATATGCAGGGACCCTTATCCAATAGAGAAACTGTATGTAACGTCCTTCCATCAAGGAGTTACAATTGTTTTAAACCGCTCCATGATAGTCACTTCATCTTATGATGGGAGTAGTGAGTAGTTACCTTAACGTCAGTTACCTAGAAAGATTTGACTCAGTAAATAGGANGTCCTTCCATCAAGGAGTTACAATTGTTTTAAACCGCTCCATGATAGTCACTTCATGTTATGATGGGAGTAGTGAGTAGTTACCTTAACGTCAGTTACCTAGAAAGATTTGACTCAGTAAATAGGATATATATATATATATATATAATATTTATTTATTAAAAGATGACATGGAATGTGGGTCATCTTAAGTCTCTAATTAGAGATAGAATCCAATATTAATTAGACATAAAGCCCAACAATAGAGTCCAGTATTAATTAGACATAAAGTTCAACAATAGAGTCCAATATTAATTAGACATAAAGTCCAACATAATAAGCATCTCTCTTTAGTCAAAAAATAAAAAAATCAAACCAAACACATTCTCTACATTTCTTAAACTTGTNCAATATTAATTAGACATAAAGTCCAACATAATAAGCATCTCTCTTTAGTCAAAAAACAAAAAAATCAAACCAAACACATTCTCTACATTTCTTAAACTTTTTTTTTTTTTTTTTTTCTCATTTGAACACAAAACACTAATTAAACCATTCATTCTCATTAATAAAATGTTTTGATAAATATAACAAAATTTTAGGTAAAGGTTGCATATATAAATAAGAAAAATTCAAAGATAGCAAAATAATCCAAAAGCAAGATAACAATGAATTTATTTATACTAAAATCAATCATCTAATACCACAGTTTCGATAAACAACATATAAAAAAAATAAAAAGATTATAAAAATATTAATGAAGAAATTAATTTTATTCCTATAAATATTTATGATAAAAAAAATCATATTATTAATCAAAAAAATATATTAGCAAAATTTGAATAAAAAAGTCATTAGCAATTTCGAATCTCATCAAAAAGTAAAAATAATAGATTTTAAACAAAAAATTAAATTATTATTAAGAAAATAAAAAAGTCTCATTAGCCACTATTACTTTAGGCCCCAAATATTGTTGAGTCACCTCTACTTGCATAGGTAGTTGATTAGCCAAGTGGATGATCTATTTCATAGGGAAGTTCATCTTTACAGGAATTAGCAAAGGGTTTTGCGGAAGATCTATGTGGGGGCACTTTTCAAGCATGGGATGAGCATTTAACATTTGTATTCATCTTGTTCCTTATTTACTTGGGTGCATTGCATCGCAATCGAATTTAAGAACTTAATCTAAGGATCTAATGTATTATAATTATTATTGAATTAACAATAAATTTTAATATTGAATGCAGTTAAGAAAACAGTAGATCCCAATATAGGGTCAGCTATCACCCTATGAGTAAAAAAAAGGTGTTGATTTAGCATACTGATTAGAGTGTCAAACATTACAATTTTTACAATATGGGTACAAATATAATAATTTTTCATATAGGTAAAATGCTCTTAACCAAGAAGAACAGAGGATTGAAATGAAGCTCAAGAGAAAAAGTTGTCAACAATGGTGGTGTGAAGAGGGTCACTCAAGTGTGTAGCCCAGTTGTTGAGAGGGCCTTTACCGGTGATGGCGGCTTGGACGGAAAAGCCAAGGAACGCAACCATGGCGAGGCGGGCATGCTTGATCTCAGCAAGCTGAAGGGTGGCCTTCTTCTCCNGTCAAACATTACAATTTTTACAATATGGGTACAAATATAATAATTTTTCATATAGGCGGGCATGCTTGATCTCAGCAAGCTGAAGGGTGGCCTTCTTCTCCGGGTTGGTGGCTAAGCCTAGAGGGTAAAAGAATTTTCCACCAAGGTACAACCTCTTCTCTGGGTCGAGCTCTGCATTTCTCTGGAACTCGATGTATCCAATTACCAGAAACTCTATCCATATCAATATGGTCATGGAGAAGGGAAGATGTGGGNTTATTATCTATACTTGACAGGTGGTGTGCAAAACCATTTTTGTGCATCATCACCTTCTATTATTTCAATAATCCATTTGCATNTGGAACTCGATGTATCCAATTACCAGAAACTCTATCCATATCAATATGGTCATGGAGAAGGGAAGATGTGGGCCTAGGTAAGATGATCTTTCAACCAATTCCACTTAAAAACTGACATTTCCTTCTATTATTTCAATAATCCATTTGCATCAAGCAACAATAGTAGCTAATACATAAGATCACTAGTGTGACAACCAAGTCCTGGTGAGTTGTGTTTAGTTTGTGTTCAGATTTTGCCATTTTTTGTATCGGTACCATCGGTCACTATTTTGTAGGGTAAAGTTACAATTTTAAAAAGAGAAATTACAACTTCTTAAAGGAGGTCATGATCAATCACAAACAATCATGATCAATCATGAAAAATGTGATATCGCTTCTAACATTTCATGATCAAATATGCTATTTGAAGTTGTAACTTACACCTCAAAAAATTGTAACTTATCCTTAAAATATTATAACGTTCAGTACCGGTACCACCATAGAAGTTCCATGGTAAATTATGTCACATATCCTAACATTAACTTAATTGTGACATCTTTTGATTTATTAGTATTAATTATTAACCAAAGCTTTAAGACTAAGACCCTTAATCCATATGTTAACAAAAAGGCAAGCATTTCACGAGGAATTTAACATGTTGGCGCCAAACCCCTTGCTCACCCATTCATTGTATGTTAAAGCAGAGATGAATGGAATGGTTGTAAAGAGAGTGATGGTGGATCTTGACTCCGTAGTCTTCTAGAAAAAGACAGATTTTGAACCCGCTAATGTAAAATCCTAAGTGAAGGATTACCTTCTGGTTTTAATATGCTATTTTTCTTTTTCTCNAAAAAGACAGATTTTGAACCCGCTAATGTAAAATCCTAAGTGAAGGATTACCTTCTGGTTTTAATATGCTATTTTTCTTTTTCTCTTATGAGCTAAGTCGTATTCTCGTAGCAAACTACGAAATGAGAAGAGTAGAGGGAATCAAATAGAATAGATAACTCTTCATTTTCTCGATCAACTATCTGACTTTTTTAAAGAAAGACAAAAGTCTTCTTTATATACACAATTATCAGTCTAGTCCTTTGTACCAGAAAAGTGCGAGAAGGAGGATATACTAAGCAATCAAATGGATGCAGGGGAAGAGGTGGTTCCTCCCATATAGNAAGTGCGAGAAGGAGGATATACTAAGCAATCAAATGGATGCAGGGGAAGAGGTGGTTCCTCCCATATAGGACCGAGAATGCCAAAAGAGAAAGGTCTTTATTTAACCGTATAAAGAGACTTGAATTTTTAGAGAGCTACATAAATTTATAAGGGATAAATCTTGGCCCAAAAAATTACCAAGATTCAAACTAAGAGATCTAAAAAGTAAAGATATTCATGCACATCCTAATCTAACATTGTGAGGCACAAAAATCTTGTATGTAATCAAGTAGTCAATACCTTTCCAGCGTCCTTCCATGTAACACCAGTGAGCCACTCAATAGCCAAAGCACCAAGANTGTATGTAATCAAGTAGTCAATACCTTTCCAGCGTCCTTCCATGTAACACCAGTGAGCCACTCAATAGCCAAAGCACCAAGAGTAGCCAACATAGCCTACCTTCCATGAATCAGCTCACACTCCCTAAACCTTTGCAGCCCAAAGACCTTAGTGTATGGTTGAAATGGCATCGACTTCACATCCGAACCTCAAAACCTGGTTCCAATTATCTCACCCACCAAGTTCTGGTCCAAAGAGTCCCACTCATACTACAAGTACTCTGCAGGCTTGCCTTACCCAAATGGGTCGAACCCATAATCACTGACCATACTACTGTCGAGCCACTCCGGTGCTTCGGCTCTTGGGTACCAAAGTGGATGGTCTGAATTGAAATTTGTGGACTTTTTAGGTGGTGATTACTTGGCTCCAAATCCGAATCAGGCTTGAACTCGACTTGAGTTGGAGAATATGTCTGGGAGGCGTGTTCTGATGAATGAGGAGGTGGCTATGGCTGCGGTTGCCGTCGTGGTGGCCATGATGGTGGGGGTGAAGGATGTGAGAGTGTGGGAAGGGATGGTATGGGAGTTCTAATTGGTTTGTTTGGGTTATAGGAGTATTTGGTGATGCGGTGAGAGTTCTGATTAGTTTTTAAGTTCATGTAACATTATTCATAGGGATTTGAAGGGGTGGGACCGGATTAGTTGAGGTTGGGACTATTGGCCGTTGGATTAGGGAGTGAATCCATTTGATGGTTGTAAAATCCTTGGCCTTATCTCAGCCTTATCTCACACTCCATCCCGAGAGACCTTCTTTGGTTTTTCATAGATGGAAGCGTAACTTAACACGTGACAATACTTGCATTTGTAATATAGTAATGCATTTTAAAAATCAATAATGCCACCTAATGCCATAATCAAAATAGGAAACTATATAACAGGATACACAATGATGTCGTTTGTACCAAAATAAAAGATTAGGGATTTCATCCTTTATAACAAACGACAGGAAAAAACCAACATTCCTGTACAATATGTACATAAATTAGTTTCCTTAACCTTCCGTCACGACTCTGCTAGTGTTGTAGTGGACACTTGAGAGAATCACACTCTTCAATAATGCAGCTAGAACCCTAGACTACACACCCAAGACCATTGAACTATTAAAACTTAGAACAAGAAGAACAATTAGAGTCAACACTCACATAAAAGAAGAACACATGAACTTTTATTTCATAGTACTTCTCCTTTTCACTCTCTACAAGGATACACCCCCCATGATTCAAAATGCTACTAGAATTTCTAGGACTCTCCTATCATGCACCTAGACAAGTACACNTACACCCCCCATGATTCAAAATGCTACTAGAATTTCTAGGACTCTCCTATCATGCACCTAGACAAGTACACAACCCTAGATAATAAGTAGATTCATAAATGACCCTTAGACTCCATACATGAATATTACTAATGACTCTTGAACTTAACAAAAAAACTCTTGAACTACATTCATGTACCAAACCATGTACATGAACCATGTGTGAAAAATACTAAATTAAACTAATAAAGTTAGCACAACTTTCAACACTCGCCTTTTGTGCTAACATGAGAAACCAAGCCAAAAAACTCTCGAAACTTTTGAAACTTTTCCTTTGGTAACGCCTTCGTGAAAGTATCTGTCAGCTGATCATTTGTATCCACCTCAATTAGATCAATCTGAACTTCAAGTACCTTCTCTCGAATGAAATGGTAGTGGACTCCAATATGCTTTGCTTCTAGCATGGAATACTGGATTTGAAGCCATTTGAATAGAACTCATATTATCACACAATAGTTGTACTGGCTTGTTAATTGGATGAAGAATTTCTCCAATAAGCCTCTTCAACTAAACACATTCCTGAGCTTGACAATGCAACTATTGCTTGTTTCTTGCTACACCACAAAATAGCTGTAGATCCAAAACTAAACACAAACCCGAAAGTAGATCTCCTTGTTACAAAATCTCCAGCCCAATCAGCATTTGTGTAACCTTTGGGACTATGGTTAACATCTCTCTTATACACCAGACCAAAACTGATTGTGCCACTAAGATACCAAAGTATCCTATTAGCAGCCTCTTGATGGGATTTGTGCGGTTGTTTCATGAATTGACTAATTATCCCAAAAAGAAATGACGGGTGTGGTAATAGTTAGATACAACAAACTTCCAACCAGTATCCAATAGCGTTGCCCGTATTTCAACTCTTTCCCTTTATCAACCTTTAATTTCAAGTTCTGCTCCATTGGAGTAGCTACTGTCTACAATCTGACATGCTAAATTTGCCCAAAATTTTCTTAGCATAGTTCGATTGAGAAAGAAAAATACATTCTTCATTCCTTGATACCTCCAATCCAAGAAATATGTGAAACTCCCCAAAATTCTTCATCTCAAACCGTATAGAAAGCTCCCTCCTAAGTCTTGTAACTTTGATTAACCATCAAAATTGATATTTTATTATATTTAATAATTGGTTAATTGCATATTATTTGTGATTAAATGTGTTAAATTCTTTGATTTTCTAGTTTGATACTTTTTCTAGTTGTTTGGTTTATTTTGCAAGTAAATTGGTTGATTTAAAGTAATAATGAATAATGCAAATGAAGCAATTACTAGAGGAAGAATGATAACTGATAAGGATTGAAGAGTCAAGATTGAGATTGGAAGACTTGAAGATATGACAGCAATTTAATCCTTATAAGAGTCCAAGTTGGAAGAAAACTCATTTAGAGTTGGATTAGNGATTTTATGCACGGGATTTAACCTTACAAGACTTCTTTTTTGGAAAAGAATTCATTTCAATCTGTACTTAGGATTTATTATTAGTATAAATAGGGGTTCTCATTTAGAGATTATTTGATTATTCTTTTTCCTANTTTTTGGAAAAGAATTCATTTCAATCTGTACTTAGGATTTATTATTAGTATAAATAGGGGTTCTCATTTAGAGATTATTTGATTATTCTTTTTCCTATCTTTTTATTTTTATTTTAGTTCGTCATGTCCGGCTAGAAGACTAAGCTAGGGTTAGGGGAAAATCTCTCAACGAAGTACGGTACTGTTATTGACTCTGTGCTTAATGATTTATGATGTTTTGTTAATTTAACTTTTGATTTCTTAGCAAAGTTTTTATTATATAAAAATCTTTGAGTCGTTGTATCATATACATCGATTGCTTAAATTTTCCTGCGAGTAAATAACTGGTTATTCCACGCTTCAAGTATTTATCATTATTTCATAAAATAATATAATTGGATGATTATTCAGGTTCCTGAATAATCTTTTGATTTTAACTTTTGATTTTCTTAATTGATTTGTTACTCGAATCAACCGACATCTGATTCTTGTCTCAAGTTAAGATTTGAGTCTTTAATCATTATTGTATGGAATTGAGAGGGAGTATCTGATGCTTTAGTATTTTTATTATATTGTTTAAATATCTCCAATCAATATTTTCAACTCAACAATTTTTTTTTACACAAATTGTTCTCTCAAATTTTCTTTGGTATTTTTGTGATTGCTTTTTGTTACAATTACCTGTGATTTGACCTTGGACTTCCGAGTATTATATTACTTCGTAACAGCATGCACTTGGGTGATCAATTCTAAAGTTGTAGCAAGTTTTTGGCGCTGTTGCCGGGGAGTTTAAGGACAAAGAGTCATCGCATCTTTGAGGTTTTCGATATTTGCGATTCTTCGGAGATCCGGTAACTTCATTCTAATTTTTATTTACTTTAGTCATGTTATTGCAATTTATTTTATTTCTGTTTAATTTAGATTTCTGTTTTATTTAGTTTGTTTATTTGTTTTATGAGTTCCTGGAATCATGACTTAAGTGGTCGTTTAATAAGAGAAGATTTAGATACTCTGTTTAGAAATCTATTTGGTTCATCTGATTCAAATCACTCTTCAAACACAATGGCTGCTAATCCTAACAATAATAGGCAAAATGATCTTCTCAAACATGAGGATCATATTGATAGAGTAAGTAATTATGATGAAAACGATGTGGATAATTTAAATGCTAATTAAGGTAGGACTTTGTGTTAATATTTATAGCCTGCACGCCACACTGCACCCTCGTGCATTATCTTTCCATTAAATGCCACAAATTTTGTTTCCAAACCTGACATGATTACATTACTCCCAAAATTTCTTGGCCTAGATTTAGAAAATTCATATCTACACATTAGATAATTTGAGGATGTATGCGCTACGTTCCATGATCAGAATGTCTCAGTTAATACAATCGGATTAAAGTTGTTTCCTTTTTCATTAAAGGAAAAAGCTAAAACTTGGTTATATTCACTTAGATCTAGGACCATAGGTACATGGCTTGAGATGCAAAAATAATTTCTTAAAAAAAAATTTCTCACACATCGCACAAACTCTTTAAAAAGGTAAATAATTAATTTTTCTCAAAAAGAGTGAAAATTTCTATCAAAGTTAGGAAAGATTTAAAGACCTTCTTGCATCTTGTCCACATCATGGTTATGAGAGCTGGCGCGTGATAAGTTTCTTTTATGAGGGATTGAGCCAACAGTTGCGTCAGTTTGTAGAAATGATGTGTAATGGTGATTTTATGAATAAAGAACCTGACGAGGCCTTATACTTTTTAGACCAATTAGCCGAGAATGCACAATCTTGGGATACTACATCTAAAGAACCTACTAAAGGTAAGACTACACAATCATCATCATCTAGTGGGGGTNAACCTACTAAAGGTAAGACTACGCAATCATCATCATCTAGTGGGGATAAATACCAGTTGAGGGAAAAAGATAAACTAAGAGCTAGAATTGTCACCTTAGCTAGGAGTGTAGAAGCCATGGAGTACAAAAAGATTAATCAAGTTGACACAATGCCTGTTGATAGGTGTGTAGTGTTTGTGAAATCCCTGAACATCCTATGAAGGAATGTTCAACATTACCTGTTTTAAAAGAAGTCTTGCATGATCAAGCAAATGTTGTAAACACTTTTTCAAAACCTTACAATAATCCTTACTCAAACACATACAACCCGAGATGGAAGAATCATCCCAATTTTAGTTGGAGGAATGAAAAACATGCATCACAACCACCTCAACAAAATTTCTCCAATGTTGCACCCTATGCTCCACCTCCTAAGAGAAATTTTGAGGTGGCATTGTCATAAATGATGCAGAGTTAGGAAAATTTTATCAATCAGACCACACAGGCCATAAATGATATCAGGAGTACACTAAATAAGCAGAAAAATATTAATAGACAAACTACTCAGGCTATTGAAGATATTAGGAGTGCAATCACTAAGTTGATTATTGACCCTTGCCATCAGGAAAAAGATAAGTTCCCAGCACAACTACAACCAAATCCACATGGTCAATTTTTTGTGAATAAAATTGGCACTTCTGATATTGTGCATGAGCAGGTAAAATCTATTACCACACTCCGTAGTGGGANGCTATTGAAGATATTAGGAGTGCAATCACTAAGTTGACTATTGACCTTTGCCATCAAGAAAAAGGTAAGTTCCCAGCACAACTACAACCAAATCCACATGGTCAATTTTTTGTGAATAAAATTGGCACTTTTGATATTGTGCATGAGCAGGTAAAATCTATTACCACACTCTGTAGTGGAAAAGAAATTGATAAAACTATTCCTTTTAAAATTCAAGAATCTGAAAAGATTTCAAAACCTGCGGAGAGTGGTGATAAAATTAATCACTCTGAAATCAATAAGCCTGAGAAGTATGGCATACCTACACCATTCCCATAGAGATTGCTTACTTCTACCAAACNGTGATAAAATTAATCACTCTGAAATCAATAAGCCTGAGAAGTATGTCATACCTACATCATTCCCACAGAGATTGTTTACTTCTACCAAGCTTTATATGCATAATGATATGTTAGAGATTTTTAAGCAAGTAAAAATCAACATTCCCTTGTTAGATGTCATTAAACAAATACATTCCTATGCAAAATTTTTGAAAGAATTATGCACAGTTAAAAGAAAATTAAATGTGCAAAAGAAGGCATTTTTGACTGAGCAGGTATCTTCCATCATACAACACAAGACTCCACTANAAAGAAGACATTTTTGACTGAGCAGGTATCTTCCATCATATAACACAAGACTCCACTAAAATATAAAGACCCAGGTTGTTCCACCATTTCTTGTGTTATATGCAACCACATAACTGAACAAGCTTTATTGGATTTAGGAGCTAGTGTAAACTAGCTCCCTTATTCAGTTTATGAACAACTAGGGTTAGGGGAGTTAAAACCTACCTTAGTTACACTTCAATTAGCTGACCGATCAATAAAAATATCAAGGGGTATGGTGGACGNCCACCATTTCTTGTGTTATAGGCAACCACATAATTGAACAAGCTTTATTGGATTTAAGAGCTAGTGTGAACTTGCTCCCTTATTCAATTTATGAACAACTAGGGTTAGGGGAGTTAAAACCTACCTTAGTTACACTTCAATTAGCTGACCGATCAGTAAAAATACCAAGGGGTATAGTGGAAGATGTCTTAGTACAGGTTGATAAGTTTTACTTTCCTGTAGATTTTATAATTTTGGACACTCAACCTGTATTAAATATTAATGCCCAAATTCCTGTTATTTTAGGCAGACCATTCCTAGCAACTTCAAATGCTTTAATTAATTGTAGGAATGGTGTGATGAAATTACCTTTTGGGAATATGACATTAGAGCTCAATATTTTTAATGTGTGCAAACAACCAAGGAATGTTGATGAAGATGTCCATGAGGTTAACATGATTGAGTTTTTTGTTCTAAGCAGAGTATATGATTTTTCTTTATTTGATCCACTTGAGGTACTTGAAATGAGAGAGAGATAGAAATTTGAGGAGCTTCCACCAAAAATCAATGCACCAGTTCTATCTTGTGATAAAGCTCTCAAGCTTGACTTAAAGGAAGATTGGAATGGTCATATATTCACATCTAATTTTAAGCCGGATTGAGTGTGTGCTTTTATTTTTATTTGTACAAAATAGTTAGATTTTATTTTATTTTATTTTGTTTAATTTTAGTTTCCTTTCTGTTTGTTTCAATTTATAGTTTTCTTTGTTTGTTGAGTTTTTATTTTTAGATTTTAGAGTTGTTGTGGCACCAGGTATTCCTATTCCTTTGATTTTTATTCATTATTTTTATTGAGCATTAAGGTATTTATTTTTACATTGAGGACAATATTGGATTTAGGTTGGGGGATATGTGTATGTTTTGTGTAATGAAAATTCCTAGTTTATGTTTTTTCTTCTAGTTTATTTACTTTGCTAAAAATATAAAAAATTAAAAAAAAAATTGTTGGTTATTAAATATCTGAATAACATTTTTATGCGTCCACAATATAGAAATAATTTGTTTAGCTTTAAATTTATAACTGTTTAAATATTATGTAAAACTTTATTCTATATTTTTGTATCTCATATCATTTTTTTTTATAAAAACTCACAATTTGTGCACTTTAAACTCTACCAAGTTGAAAATTTATTGGGTATTTTACCTTGAAAACTTAAAACATATAGTGGAGATGTATAAAAATCCTAGTGAGTTTTGATCCAATCTTTCTTGGAGGGTTATTTACATTTACTCAATAAAGAATATTTTTATTCAGCTAATTTGCTTTAATAGTCTCATTATTTTTGTTTTGGTCAATACCAATATTATGAATGATTATTTTACTTTAAATTATTTTCATGGGAAGTGTGTTATCAAAAACTCTTGATATATGATTTTAGGTCATCTTTGATATTATTTGAGTCTAAGCCTTATTATTTGAATATTGTTATTCCTAGAAGCCATGATTGAGCCTATGAAGCAAAATTTTATTTCTTATACCCAACGTATATTAACCAAGCCAATATAAAAAAATTATATCATTTACCCTCGGTTATCCCGAGATTGAGCTTTTTATTGTTTATGTAATTTGGGAAATGTTGGTTGAGAAAAGAAAAAAAAAAAAAAAAAAGTTTTGCATGCTTGTGAATACTTGCATTAGATGTCTTACTAAAAAAAAAGTATATACATTCAGTTGTCTTGTTGAAAAAAAAAAAGAGAAAAAAAGTTGAGGAAAAAAAAGACAATATGTCTAGTTGTAAAAAAAAAAAATAGCAAGCATTTGTTTGAAAAGAAAAAAATATGAGCAAGTATTGTAAATTATGTTTCTAAAGGGTAAAGAGTGAAAGGTTGTGGAAAGAAGATTGATTGTGTAATGTACATGTTCTCTCGCGATAATCTTTTGAACTCCTGAATATCCTTCGTTTCAAAATCCTAATCCCAAGGCCCCATTACAACCTTAAATAAAGTCCTATTTGATCTCAAGAGTGTATTGGTGGATGCATGACTTGTGTGAATAAAGAAGAGAATTGTGATTATTTGTTTATTGTGTGTTGATTTCCTTTCATGAGCCTATGTCAAATCCTTTTCGTTTGGATTATATTTTTTTTAATAGACATGTGAGCACTATTTTGTTTTGATCTAAATATTTTTTTCTCACATGTGATATTTGAGGGAATAGTCATTATAATCTGAGAGAATCTTTTATAAGTGAATTATCTAGTGAGATTTGACATTGAGACGAATAGTTGATAGTTGTAGAGGTGATTGCTGGATAAATTGTTAACTTGGTATAGTTAATTCACACTACACACGAGTTTATATGGGAACATAATAAGTGCATATATTTATATAGCGTAGAATTCTATATTTTTCTTTGTATGTGCTTATTATAAAAGCTTGTAACTCAAAATTTTTATATTGTGGTAGCAATTTGTGTTATAAAATTATTATTCAGATATTTAATCACAGGGTGATGTTTGTGGGTATCATTTCTGGAAACCCTCACGAGACTATACTCGTCCACTAGGGGGAACTTAGGAGTTTAAAGGCTTGTCGCATATGCTAAATGCAATCGTGAGTCCTATGAAAGTGGCTTTGTGTTTTATTTTATTAGGTTATTTTGTTTTTAGTTTTTAGATTTTAGGATCCATGTATTACTAGGGACTAGTAATATTCAGGTTGGGGTGTGATTAACCATCAAAATTGTTATTTTATTATATTTAATGATTGATTAATTACATATTATTTGTGATTAAATGTGTTAAATACCTTGATTTTCTAGTTTGATACTTTTTCTAGTTATTTAGTTTATTTTGCAGGTAAATTGGTTGATTTAAAGTAATAATGAATAATGCAAGTGAAGCAATCACTAGAGGAAAAATGATAACTGATAAGGATTGAAGAGTCAAGATTGAGATTGGAAGACTTGACGATATAACAGCAATTTAATCCTTATAAGAGTCCAAGTTGGAAGAAAACTCATTTAGAGTTGGATTATGAAAGTGTCCAAGAAGAAAAGAATTTGACACGTCTTTAGTATTTTGGTCATAATTTTTGACTCTGATATCCGATTTACTTAATTTTTGGGGGTTAGATAGAAGACTTCAAGGGCTACAAAAGTGATTTCATGAAATTTTTGTGATTCAACCTCTAAATATGCGAAATCCAAGATCGAAATCTAGACAAATTTTGTACCCGCCCCCCAAAGATTTTATGCACGGGATTTAACCTTACAAGACTTCTTTTTTGGAAAAGAATTCCTTTCAATCTGTACTTAGGATTTATTATTAGTATAAATAGAGATTCTCATTTAGAGATTATTTGATTATTCTTTTTTCCATCTTTTTATTTTTAGTTTAGTTTGTCATGTTCGGCTAGAAGGCTAAGCTAGGGCTAGGGGAAAGCCTTTCAACGAAGTACGGTACTGTTATTAACTTTGTGCTTAATGATTTATGATGTTTTGTTAATTTAACTTCTGATTTCTTAGCAAAGTTTTTATTCTATAAAAATCCTTGAGTCATTGTGTCATATACATCGATTGCTTGAATTTCCTTGCGAGTAAATAACTGGTTATTCTACGCTTCAAGTATTTATCATTATTTCATAAAATAATATAATTGAATGATTATTCAGGTTCTTGAATAATCTTTTGATTATAACTTTTGGTTTTCTTATTTGATTTGTTACTCGAATCAACCGACATCTGATTCTTGTCTCAAATTAAGATTTGAGTCTTTAATCATTATTGTATGGAATTGAGAGGGAATACTTGATGCTTTAGTATTTTTATTATATTTTTTAAATATCTCCAATCAATATTTTCAACTCAACAATTTTTTTTTACACATATTGTTCTCTCAAATTTTCTTTGGTATTTCTGTGATTATTTTTTGTTACAATTCTCTGTGGTTCGACCTCGGACTTCCGAGTATTATATTACTTCCCGACAACCTGCACTTGGGTGGTCAATTCTAAAGTTGTAGCAAACTTCTTGTTCATCATTACCCGTCACTATCACATCATCAACATATAACAAGACTAGGACATACACAGATGAATTCTTCTTAACAAAATAACTAGCATCAACACTTGAAGTTACAAAATCACAGAAACTTAAATATTGAGCAATGTTTCCATACCACGCTCGCGGTGCCTGCTTAAGCCGTAAAGAGCTTTCTTCGACAAGCACACATAATCTGGAAATCTTGATGATTGGAAACCTAGAGATTGCTCCATGTAAATCTCCTTATCAATATCTCCATACAGAAATGCATTCTTAACATCTAGTTGCCAAAACTTCCATTCTTTAGCAGCAGCTAAAGATATAATGACACGTACATAGATCATTTTGGGAAATGGACTAAAATTTTCTTCATAGTCCAAGTCGTACTTTTGTGAAAATCCACGAGGCTGGCTTTATATCTGTCAACATTACCATCCGCCTTTTGCTTTAGTTTATAGACCCACTTACAAGAAATGGGTTAAACATCACAAGGTTTAGGAACTAAATCCCAAGTTTCATTTTTCAATAGAGCAGTCATCTCTTCTCCTATATCGATTTCCCATTCTGGACTACCACGTGTTTCTTCGAAGGATGTTAGCTCACATTCATCAATCGGCCCTGCAAAGAAGCACTTGTAAATATTATAGTTTTCAATATCCAGATGATAGTCCTTGAACTTCTCAGGTTTTTTACGATTTCTTGTTGATTTGCGAAGTGCTAAATCCTCTTGAACAGACTCAGAATTTCCAACCTTTTTGGTGCGTTTCCCCCGTAATTCATCAGGTACAAACGAAGAAATCACATTTTTAGAAGAATTGTGTTCATCTTCTTTTCCATCACTTTGGGGTGGGATTACAACATGTGGCATATAGAAAGATGATATCTCATCAAAGACAACATCTCTCGATGTAACAAACTTGCGTGGTTCTGGATCCATACATCGCCAACCTTTTCTGTTCGAATCATATCCCACAAACACGCACTTTTTAGCCTTTGCATCCATCTTGGTTCTGAATTTATCCTGAATATGAACATAACATACTGAACCAAAAACTCTAAAATAAGCAATTGAAGGCCTTACATTTTATAGCAACTCAAATGGTGTTCTCATGTTAATCACCCTTAACGGAACCCGATTAACCACATGACATGCACATTGCATAGCTTCAACCCACAATTCCTGCGATAAATTCTTGGCATGAAGCCAACTTCGACTAACTTCTTACAAGTGTCTCAACTTTCTCTCTGCAAATCCATTTTGTTGCGATGTTCTAGTACATGTAATTTGCCTTCTTATGACATGCTCCTTGCAGAAATCAATAAACTCATTGGTAATATACTCAGTTTCATTATCAGTTCTAAAACACTTGATTCTACTTTGGAACTCTGCCTCAACGATTCTTTTGAACATCTTGAAATATGCAAATGTCTCAAACTTTGCTCTCATGAAATACACCTGAGTAAACTTGGTGTAATCATGGACAAGAACTAGCAAATAATGGAAACCACTATAACTTGTTGTAGGACACATCAACAAATCAGAATGAATTACTTCCAAATGCTTTTTAGACTTTATAAAGGACTTCCCGAAAGGTAAAAGATGACCCTTCTCATATTGGCAACCCTCACAAACAACGTCTTGATGAAAATTTCCTAAATTTGGAAGCCCATCAACCAATTTATTCGCAAAAATTTCCTTTAACTTTTCATAACCAACATGTGCCAATTGAGCATGCCACAAAAATACATTTTCTTATTTGCTAGTTTTCTTAACGTAAGCATCACTAGCTGACAAGACATAAAGAGACTTAACCCTATTTCCTTCCAACAAAATACCAGCCTCTAGATTTTGAACTTTGGACAAGACTTTAATATTATTCAGACCAAATAGAACATATTTCCCAAAATAAGAAATTTGAGAAATATAAATGAGATTTTTAGTCATACTGGGAACATGGTAGACATTGTTGAGAATAACGCAACCATCATTCGATGCATTAATTTTGACCATGCCTTCATTTTTTATTGGGTGAATGGAGTTGTCAGCCGTTACAATTGCATCCTGCCCCTTATATTCTTGCAAACTTGAAAACAAGGAATCATCTCCTGTTAAGTGGTGAGAACAACTAGAATCGATTATCCAGTCCTTCTTGTAATCAATACTCGTACTTGTAGTGGAAGAAATTAGTACCGGATCTCTTGACATTTTTCTTGTATCCAGAACTTCAGTGGATAAACAAGTATCCCACTAGCGGTTTTCAGAAGGCTCCCCACTTATGTTCTTGGAAGTGCCAACATTGCCCTCAACCATTACTATCTTGCAATATTTCTTGATATGCCCAGGCTTACCACACCTATAGCAATCAAAAACCGTTTTGAATCCGCCTTGAGAACCACCTCCTTGATTTTTCTGTTCTTGATCCTTTTGAGTTTTTCCCTTCTAATTTGTGTTTTGTTCCCCCAAATTTCTCTTCTTCCAACTGTTGCCTTGCTGCTGATTGTTCTTCTAACTGTTGCCTTGCTGTTGATTGTTCTTCCAATTGTTGCCTTGCTATTGATTGTTCTTCCAATTTTTGATTTGTTACTAGTTGTTCTTCCAATTATTTCCTGCAAATAATGCCTCATCTTTTCCAGAAATTAATGCACTCGCCATTTGCTTGGCTAAAGCCTCGTGATTAACAAACAAATTTTCCAACTCAATAATACTAGGTTGTGTTGTCCAACCTTGAATGGATGTCAAGAAAGGCATGTACTCCTTTCGTATCCCTCGAATAAGATATCTATGTAATCTAGCTTCACTAACAGGCTCCTCTTTATCAATCTCTGAAATTTCAGAACATATGCTCTTTATTTTCTAAAAATATTGAGAAACAGACATGTTACCTTGAGTAGTATTGGCTAACTCATTCTCAAGCATTTGAAGTCTAGTTGTGTGCCTCTTTGTAAAGAGTTGTGCTAGCAACTTCCAAATCTCATTTGGCTTCTTCTTGGCTTGAATATGTTCAATCAACTCTTTAGAAATGGAACCACGTAAGGAAAACGTCTTTCCACATTTTATCTTCCATTTCCTTTGAGCTTCAACATTCTCTAGTGTATCTGTAGGCATTTTAGAGTCACCTCTGTTGACTATATCCCACAAATCTTGCCCAGGAAGATAAGCCTCCATACAAAGCTTCCAATACTGGTAATTGGAGTTATTCAGCTTCTCCACACCAAACTGGTTTAAAGAAGCACCATTGACGTCCATCAAGGCAATGAACTAATCAACAAAAATATTCTTCTTGTGTCCTATCTTCATAGTACTTGCACCGAGCCCTTAACACTGCTCTGACACCAACTTGAGAGAATCACACTCTTCAATAATGCAGCTAAAACCCTAGACTGCACACCCATGACCGTTGAAGAATTAAAACTTAGAATAAGAAGAACAATTAGAACCAAGAATCATTTAGAAGAAGAACACATGAACTTTTATTTCATAGTACTTCGCCTTTTCACTATCTACAAGGATACACCCCCCATGACTCAAAATGCTACTAGAATTTATAGGACTCTCCTATCATGTACCTAGACAAGTACACAACCCTAGATAATAAGTAGATTCATGAATGACCCTTAGACTCTATATATGAATATTACTAATGACTCTTGAACTTAAGAAAAAAACTCTTGAATTACACTAATGTACCAAACCATATACATGAACCATGTGTGAAAAAACTAAATTAAACTAATAAAGTTAGCACAACTTTCAACATGAACTCACTATAAACTTTAGATTCCTGAAACTAAATATTTTCTTGAGTGTACTGTGTATCATAATAAATGAAAATATTAAAAATATGGACAAATATCATTTCACCAAAATATGTTCACAATCTGAGGAGAACATCAAAATCAAAGTACTTTCAACTCACTTTGAAATCTCATAATGACGGCCAATGTAACAACATAATAAATAGTCCACATGTGTTATGAGTCAGCAACTATATTTAAGTAATGTCAGGCTATCAACAATATTTAAGCAATGTCAAGCTATCTACAACATTTAAGCAATGTCAAACTGTCTCACGACAACTGTGCAGTGTCTAAATCAACAACATGTAAGTCATGTCAAGCTATCAACAACTCTATTACAGTGGATACTACTCAAATCACAAACTTCTCAACAAATCACAAACTTTTTAATAAATCACAAGCTTTTCAACAAAACATATTTAATCCATAGTTTAAGCAACTCAACTCAAATCAATTCAAAAAAATTGATTTCTCACATATAAGAGAATAAACTTGATATATTATATGCTTTTATTTTCAATTATTATGAAGCAGTACATTTCACCTTTATCTCTGACAGATAACCTTCATCGCTTTACAGTCGAGCCCTATGAGTAACTGATGTAGTAGCCTCCGACCCTTATAATTAGCATATGTGCAAATGCAAGTGAGCATCGACCTAAAATTACTCAATTGATGTAAATGAATGCATATGAATATATATTTGATGCTCTACTTTAGTTGTATACGCTGATCATATTTTGACTTCGTTAATCTTTTCAAATTAGTATATCTGAGCCACATTAGGAACTACTTTAATTCACTCTAATATTTTTTAATAGTATGTAAATAACACCACCATTCATCTAACTATTATTTTTCAACACTTAAGGAAACTATTTCAGTTTTTATAAAAATTCTAGCATCAAACATCAATTTACAACTTGAATTTTAACACTTAGATTTATCCACTTATTTTTATTATTGATTTCAGCAACTTAAATTTCAGTCTCATAATTTCAATAATTAAATTTATGCTTTATTAGCACGGTAGCATTTAAACTATTTAATGTCATCTATTGGTTATGAATACCCACATGTAATTAATATTTCAAATAAAATAATCTCATTTGTACTTGATTAACCATGTAATATTATATTTGACACCACTATACCCATGTAATTTTTATGACTAATAATTAAAGTTTTCTTTTGAACATATATTAAATCATTACTCCAGTGTCAACTCGAGTAATAANTATTTCAAACAAAATAATCTCGTTTATACTTGATTAACCATGTAATATTATACTTGACACTACTATACCCATGTAATTTCTATGGCTAATAATTAACGTTTTCTTTTGAACATATATTAAATCATTACTCCAGTGTCTATTCGAGACTTAAGAGAATAATTAATACATAAATCTCAAATTATTAAATATTTACCGTATCTTGAATTGAAACTAGTAAATTTGTGATTCATGATAATATGAACAATATACTCAATTTTCATTACAACTAGAAAAAATTTAATCGTTGAATCTTCACTCAAAAACCTCAGTTTGCACCTCCCCCTCCATAGCCCATTCTCTGACCTTCCTATCTGTTTTTTTTTCTTTCTTTATTTTGTCAATTCTCTTGTATTTACCTACTAAACACATGATAAGGACACCAAACCCATTACTTGCTTTGTTTACACACACACACACACACACGTGTTATAGCCATGCACCAAGCAATGTCCAGCTGGTTTCTAGTTGGCCCACCAAAGAAAAACTTCTATATATATTTTGTTTGTACACATCTAGATATGTATATATATATTCCTATATACACACACAACTTAAAAGAACTACACAATGACCAACCAAAATGAAAAAACCTCACCAACCGCCATCCATCCATCTTTTGGAGCTTAAATCAAACACTAATTCATGTGTGGTAGACATTTATCCACCTAGTTTTACCCATGTTTTATTATTTCTACTTCTCACCCATCATNATTCCTATATACACACACAACTTAAAAGAACTACACAATGACCAACCAAAATGAAAAAACCTCCCCAACCGCCATCCATCCATCTTTTGGAGCTAAAATCAAACACTAATTCGTGTGTGGTTGACATTTATCCACCTAGTTTTACCCATGTTTTATTATTTCTACTTCTCACCCATCATCTATAATATAATATAAACTTATATATATATATATATATATATAATGGAAACTTACATGTGTTTTACAAACTTATACCCCATTTCATGCATAACTCGCATAAAAATATTAAATAATTACACTTACCTCCCCAAATTTTTTTAGGAAATTCTACTTTTCCTTAAAATTTTATAGATCATCTCCGTTATACCAATACATTTAATTAAATGTTATACTATGCATGTCAAAGTTTCACACTCTTTCTTTGTCTTGTAGCGATGTATGTTATCCTGACGCAAACCGTACCCACAATCCTTAAATAGAATGTGCACAAATATTCCATTTATTAAGGAGTACGTGTTCGTTAGGGGTTCTAGAAGCTCTCCCCCCATCCCCTAGACACGTGGCGCGACGGAAGATGCTCGGAATCTAACGAATACTGAGCTCCTTGTTTCTGGACTGATTTTTGCCGAGCTTGATGTGGCCGAGCAGGAGCATATCAATTTGAGCATCGTTGGACTTTCTGCTTTGGGTTATGGCCCATTCTCATTGCGACGTGGGTAGGTTGCGAATGGGCCGTTTGGGCTGTCATGTAACCAGGGACCCATTGGATGCTCTGGGTTTTGGATGGGCGGCCCAAGCCGAAGTCTTACCATCATCAATTACCCCCTAGCCCCAGGTCATGAGGGTGAAATTTCAGCTCTAATCTGGGGTTAAATAAGTCTTTTTCAAGGTCATGATTGTTTCCATGGATGACAGTTTCACATGATTGTTGGTGCTGACCTAGGGAAGTGTTTGGTTGGCCCACGTCGACGTTGATGAGACAGATGTGCTTGAGGGGGGACNCTGTTTCCATGGATGACAGTTTCACATGATTGTTGATGCTGACCTAGGGAAGTGTTTGGTTGGCCCACGTCGACGTTGATGAGACAGATGTGCTTGAGGGGGTACACGTGTTGTCTGGAGAAAGATCTCTTTATACAGTTTCCTCTACACATCCCATCGTGGTAATAAATGTTGTGTATAAAAAGCGAAAAAAGCCTCTTTGTATTTCCTACTCACATTTTGAATTTTTATCTCCCCACGTTTCTTCTTCCTTCTTCTAGGTTTTGAGGCAACTGTTTTAAGTTCTTGGTGGTCCANTTTCCTACTCACATTTTGAATTTTTATCTCCCCACGTTTCTTCTTCCTTCTTCTAGGTTTTGAGGCAACTGTTTTAAGTTCTTGGTGGTCCAGGATTCTGTGTTTGCTGTTCTTTTACGGTTCCATTCTAGTTTTCGGTTAGGTGCGTCCTTTCCTTTTCCTTCTTTTCTTCGATTTGGATCCCTTTAACCCTCCCTGGTGGGGTTTCGGGTTTCACTTCCTTATTTGAAGATTTAGCTATTTTTAAAATCACTTTGATAATTTTGCATCCCTTTCTTAATTCGTAGATTATCCCCTCCTATTGAGGTTGTCCCTTGCTCAAAACTTGGTGTTTAACTCCCATGTTCTTGACTAATTTCACTTTACATCTGTCCCTTTTATATTTTGATCTGCAGTTTGAGCCAATAATGGGGAGATGGTTTTCGATTCTTCTTCCAATTCTGAGTTTTAGGAAGAGGTTGATGAGGGCACTAATAAAGTCTCTGCGACTTCTTCTAATGGTCATTCTGAGGAGGGGGCATCCTCTCCCCCGAGTGANAGGGTGAAATTTCAGCTCTAATCTGGGGTTAAATAAGTCTTTTTCAAGGTCATGATTGTTTCCATGGATGACAGTTTCACATGATTGTTGGTGCTGACCTAGGGAAGTGTTTGGTTGGCCCACGTCGACGTTGATGAGACAGATGTGCTTGAGGGGGGACACGTGTTGTCTGGAGAAAGATCTCTTTATACAGTTTCCTCTACACGTCCCATCGTGGTAATAAATGTTGTGTATAAAAAGCGAAAAAAGCCTCTTTGTCTNCTGTCATGTAACCAGGGACCCATTGGATGCTCTGGGTTTTGGATGGGCGGCCCAAGCCGAAGTCTTACCATCATCAATTACCCCCTAGCCCCAGGTCATGAGGGTGAAATTTCAGCTCTAATCTGGGGTTAAATAAGTCTTTTTCAAGGTCATGACTGTTTCCATGGATGACAGTTTCACATGATTGTTGATGCTGACCTAGGGAAGTGTTTGGTTGGCCCACGTCGACGTTGATGAGACAGATGTGCTTGAGGGGGTACACGTGTTGTCTGGAGAAAGATCTCTTTATACAGTTTCCTCTACACGTCCCATCGTGGTAATAAATGTTGTGTATAAAAAGCGAAAAAAGCCTCTTTGTATTTCCTACTCACATTTTGAATTTTTATCTCCCCACGTTTCTTCTTCCTTCTTCTAGGTTTTGAGGCAACTGTTTTAAGTTCTTGGTGGTCTAGGATTCTGTGTTTGCTGTTCTTTTACGGTTCCATTCTAGTTTTCGGTTAGGTGCGTCCTTTCCTTTTCCTTCTTTTCTTCGATTTGGATCCCTTTAACCCTCCCTGGTGGGGTTTCGGGTTTCACTTCCTTATTTGAAGATTTAGCTATTTTTAAAATCACTTTGATAATTTTGCATCCCTTTCTTAATTCGTAGATTATCCCCTCCTATTGAGGTTGTCCTTGCTCAAAACTTGGTGTTTAACTCCCCTGTTCTTGACTAATTTCACTTTACATCTGTCCCTTTTATATTTTGATCTGCAGTTTGAGCCAATAATGGGGAGATGGTTTTCGATTCTTCTTCCAATTCTGAGTTTTAGGAAGAGGTTGATGAGGGCACTAATAAAGTCTCTGCGACTTCTTCTAATGGTCATTCTGAGGAGGGGGCATCCTCTCCCCCGAGTGGGTAGGAGGTCCCAACTATTGGTGATACATTCTTTGGGGACGACCAATTTTTCTTGTCCTTAGCAGAAAACTTTAAGTTCCTTCCCAGTGAGCCAACCGGGGAAGGCTTGGGGCCGACTCTCAAGGCTTCGACCTCGGCTCCTTTAGAGTTGTCCCCCATTCCCAGAAATCTAAATTAACTAACTAAAGAAACAAATTGCAATAGAATGAATAAAATAATTAAAAAAAATAGAACGAAGTTATCAGATCTCCGAAAAATTACAAATACCGAAAACTTCAAAGATATGATGGCTCCTTATCCTCCAATTCTCCGGCAACGGCGCCAAAAATTTGCTTCAATTTTAATATTGTAAATCCAAGCGCAGGTTGAGCGAAGTAATATAATTTTCGGAAGACCGAGATCGAACCCTCAAGGAATTGTAACAAGAAAGCAATCACACAAATACTTAAACAAATTTAAAAATAAATGATTTATTTAGGGAATTGTTGAATAAAGAAAGTTGATTTAAATAATTAAAACAGTAATAAAAATACTAAAGCATCAGGTACTCCCTTTCAATTTCATACAATAATGATTAAAGACTCAAATCTTAACTTGAGACAAGAATCAGATGTCGGTTAATTCGAGTAACAAATCAAGTAAGAAAATCAAATGTTATAATCAAAAGATTATTCAGGAACCTGAATAATCAACCAATTATATTATTTTATGAAATAATAATAATTAGTTCAAGTATGGAATAACCAGTTACTTACTCGCAGGAAAATTCAATCAATCGATATACATGACACAACGATTCAAGGATTTTTACATAGTAAAAATTTTGCTATAATATTAGAAGTTAAATTAACAAAATATCATAAATCATTAAACTCAGAGTCAATAACATTACCGTACTTTATTGAGAGGTTCTCTCCTAACCCTAGTTTCGCTTTCTAACCAGACATGACGAACTAAAATAAAAATAAAAAAATAAAAAAAAGAATAATAATAATCTCTAAATGAGAACTCCTATTTATACTAAAAATAAATCCTAAGTACAAGTTGAAAGGAATTCTTTTCCAAAAAAGAAGTCTTGTAAAATTAAATTCCGTGCATAAAATCTTTGGGACGCATGTACAAAATCTGTCCAGATTTTGAACTTGAATTTCGCATATTTAGAGGCTAAATTACAAAAATTTCATGAAATACACTTTTGTAGACCTTGAAGTCTTCTTGGCAAACCCCAAAAATAAAGTAAATTGGATATCAGAGTCAAAAGTTATAACCAAAATATTGAAGACGTGTCAAATCCTTATCTTTTGGGGTATTTTTCTAATTCAACTCTAAATGAGTTTTTTTTTTTCCAATTTTGACTCTTATAAGGATTAAATTGCTGTCATATCTTCAAGTCTTCCTATTTTAATTTTGACTCTTCAATCCTTATCAATTGTGATTCTTCCTCTAGTGATTGATTCACTTGCATTATCCATTATTACTTTAAATCAACCAATTTATCTGCAAAATAAACCAAATAACTAGAAAAAGTATCAAACTAAAAAATAAAAGAATTTAACACATTTAATCACAAATAATATTTAATTAACTAATCATTAAATAAAATAAAATAAAATAAAATAACAATTTTGATGGTTAATCAAAGACCATGAGTCTCACTAACTCGTTTCTCNAATAAAATAACAATTTTGATGGTTAATCACACCCCCCAACCTGAATATTACTAGTACCTTGTAATACATGGATCCTAAAATCTAAAAATTAAAAACAAACTAACCTAATAAAATAAAACACAAAGCCACTTTCATAAGAATCACGATTGCATTTAGCATATGCAACAAGCCTTTAAACCCCTAGGTTCCCCCTAGTGGACGAGTATAGTCTCGTGAGGGTTTCTAGAAATGATACCCATAAACATCATTCTGTGATCAAATATCTAAAAAATAATTTTATAACACAAATTGCTATCACAATATAAAAATTCTAAGCTACAAGCTTTTTTATAAGCACATGCAAAAGAAAATATAGAACTTACACGCTATATAAATGTATGCACTTATTATGTTCCCATATAAACTCGTGTGTAGTGTGAATTTACTAAACTAAGTCAACAATTGATCCGGTAATCACCTCAACAACTATCAACTATTCGTCTCAATGTCAAATCTCACTATATAATTCGCTTATGAAAAATTCTCTCAAATTATAGTGACTAATCCCTCAAATATCACATGTGAGAAGAAGATATTTAAATCAATACAAAATAATGCTCATAGTCTCATGAAAGGAAATCAACACACAATATATAAACACTCACCATTCTCTTCCTTATTCACACGAGTCATGCATCCACCAATACACTCTTGAGATCAGATAGGACTTTATTTAAGGTTGTAATGAGACCTTGGGATTAGGGTTTTGAAACGAAGGATATTCAAGAGTTCAAAAGACTATCCCGAGAGAACATGTACACTACACAACCAATCTTCTTTCCATAACCTTTCATTTTTTACCCTTTAGAAGCATAATTTACAACACTGGCTCATATTTTTTTTCAACTCATGATTGCTATTCTTTTCTTCTTTTTTTTCACAGCTAGACGTATTGTCTTTCTTTTCTTTTCAACTTTTTTTTCAACAAGATAATTTAATATATATACTTTTTTTTTCAGCAAAATATCTAATGCAAGTATTCACAAGTATGCAAAAATTTCTTTTTTCTTTTTTATCATCTTTTATCAACTAACATCTCCCAAATTATATAAATAATAAAAAGCTCAATCTCGGGATAACCAAGGATAAAAGATATTATTATTCTTTTATTGGCTTGATTATCATATGTTGTGTATAAAAAATAAAATTTTGCTTCATAGGCTCAATCATGCCTTCTAGGGACAACAATATTCAAATAATAAGGCTTAGGCTTAAATAATATCAAAGATGGTCTAAAATCATATCTCAAGAGTTTTTGATAACACACTTCTCATGCAAATAATTTAAAGTCAAGTAATCATTCATAATATTGGTATTGACCAAAACAAAAATAATGAGACTATTAAAGGAAATTAGCTGAATAAAAATATTCTTTATTGAGTAAATGTAAATAACCCTCTAAGAAAGATTGGATCAAAACTCACCAGGGTTTTTATACATTTCCACTATATGTTTCAAGTTCTCAAGGTAAAATACCTAACAAATTTTCAACTTAGTGGAGTTTAAAGTGCACAAATTGTGAGTTTTTATAAGAACATGATATGAGATACAAAAATATAGAATAAAGTTCTACATAATGCTTAAACAGTTGAAAATTTATAGCTAAACAAATTATTTCTATATTGTGGTGTTAAATTATGCATAAAAATGTTATTCAGATATTTAATAACCAATAATTTTTTTTTAATTTTTTATATTTTTAGCAAAGTAAATAAACTAGAAAAAAAAAACAAAAACTAGGAATTTTTACAACACAAAACATACTCATACCCCCAACCTAAATCTAACATTGTCCTCAATGTAAAAATAAATACCTTAATGCTTAGTAAAAATAATGAATAAAGATTAAAGGGGTAGAAATACCTGGTGCCGCAACAACTCTAAAACCTAAAAATAAAAGACTTAACAAAAATAAGCAAAATGTTAAGTAAAAAAAAATATTATACAACAATTGGGTTGATTGTTAGAGATGAATCATTCATAGTGAGGATCCACCAACCCGATGGATTCCACTTCAATTATACCGTCCTTTAAAAATGGCTTCAATCATTGTCCGTTAACTTTAAAGGTGTTCCCATTATTGGGATTTTCAATCTCCACTGTTCCATATGAGAAAACTTCTTTAACAGTATACAGACCACTCCATCTAGTTCGAAGTTTTCCTTTGAAGATATGTAGTCTAAAATTATATGAAAGAACTTTTTGTATTTTTATCATGGAATACCTTCATTCGTTCTTTGTTAATCCTAGAGTTCTCATAAGCTTCATTCCGAATCTCCTCAAGTTCATTTAACTGTAATTTTCATAAAGTGTCAGCTTTGTCAAAACTAAAATTAAACATCTTAATGGCTGAATATGCCTTATGTTCTAATTCCACTGGTAAGTGACAAGCTTTTCTATACACCAATTTATATGGAGACATGCCAATCGGGGTTTTATAAGCAATACGTTATGCCCATAATACATCGATTAGTCGTAATGACCAATCTTTACGATCAGGATTAACCATTTTTTCTAAAATATAAGAAATTTTTCGATTAGCTAGCTCTGCTTGACCACTTGTCTGTGGGTGATAGGGGGTTGCAACTTTATGTGTTACACCGTATTTTTTCATTAAAGTTTCAAAAGGTTTATTGCAAAAATGCAATCCCTCATCACTAATAATGGCTCGAGGTATACCAAATCTGGACAAAATATTTTCTTTTAGAAATTTCAAAACAACTTTATGATCATTTGTCCAACATGGTATAGCTTCGACCCACTTAGAGACATAATCTACACCCACTAAAATGTACATATATCCAAAAGATGGGGGAAAAGGTCCCATAAAATCTATGCCCCAACAATCAAAAATTTCTATTATCAAGATTAGATTCAGAGGCATCATATTTCCATGGGTTAACCCCGTAGTCTTTGACATCGCTCACACACCTTACAAAAATTATAGGCATCTTTAAAAATTGTTGGCCAATAAAAATTACACTGCAAAAACCTTTGCAGCTGTCTTTTTCATAGAAATATGGCCTCCACATGCTCCTGAATGACAAAATGTTAAAATGCTACTTACCTCATCATCATGTTAAAATGCTCCTGAACAATATTTGAAAAGATATGGGTCATTCCAAACAAAATTCCTTACTTCAACTAAAAAATTCTTTCTATCCAAACCAGTCCAAGCTAGTGGCATATTACCTGTAACAAGAAAATTCACAATATCAGCAAACCAAGGTGTTGAAGAAACTGCCAACAACTGTTCATCAGGAAAAGTGTCCTTGATCGGCACTATCTCTATTGGCACATCATTCACAAGTCTAGACAAGTGATCGGTAACTACATTTTCTACTCCTTTTTTATATTTGATTGTTATGTCAATTTCTTGGAGTAGGAGGATCCAGCTAAGCAGTCTTGGTTTTGCATCTTTCGTAGTCAATAAATATTTAAGAGCTGCATGGTCTGTGAAAATAACAATAGTAGATCTTACTAAGTATGACCTAAACTTGTCTAGAGCAAATACTACTGCTAGCAATTCTTTTTCTATAGTAGAATAGTTCATTTGTGCATTGTTTAAGGTCCTACTAGCGTAGTAAATGACATGTGGCTTTTTCTCTTTCCTTTGCCCTAAAACTGCCCCTACGGCATAGTCACTGGCATCACACATAATTTCAAAGGGAAGACTCCAATTTGGGGGTTACATAATCGGAGCAGTGATGAGCATGCCCTTCAGCTTATCAAAAGCCTCTTGGCATGAATCATCCCACTCAAAAGGTGTGTCTTTCTCTAGGAGATTGCAAAGTGGTCTAGATATAGAACTAAATTTTTTTATAAATCTCTTATAGAAACCAGTATGATCCAGGAAAGATCCAACATCCTTAAGGGTTTCAGGGGTAGGTAAATTAGCAATTAATTCAATTTTGGCTTTATCTACCTGAATTCCCTCAAAAGAGACAATGTGACTAAGAACAATTCCCTTTTGAACCATGAAGTGATATTTTTCCCAGTTAAGCACAAGATTCTTTTCTTCACATCGCATAAGCACTTTCTCAAGATTGGATAAATAGTCATCATAGGAATCACCAAAAATAGTAAAATCATCCATAAAGACTTCAAGAAAATGTTCAACTATATCACTAAAAATACTAAGCATGCACCTTTGAAAGGTCGTAGGTGCATTGCAGAGTCCAAAGGGCATCCTTCGATAAGTAAAAGTGCCAAATGGACAGGTAAAAGTGGTCTTCTCTTGATCTTCTAGGGAAATTTCAATTTGGTTATATCCCAAATAACCATCTAAAAAACAATAATNTAGTCATCATAGGAATCACCAAAAATAGTAAAATCATCCATAAAGACTTCAAGAAAATATTCAACTATATCACTAAAAATACTAAGCATGCACCTTTGAAAGGTCGTAGGTGCATTGCAGAGTCCAAAGGGCATCCTTCGATAAGTAAAAGTGCCAAATGGACAGGTAAAAGTGGTCTTCTCTTGATCTTCTAGGGAAATTTCAATTTGGTTATATCCCAAATAACCATCTAAAAAACAATAATACAGATGTGAAGCCTACCCTTTCTAAAATTTGATCCATGAAAGGTAAAGGGAAATGATCTTTTCTAGTGACAGAACTTAGCTTCCTGTAGTCAATGCACATTCTCCAACCAGTTACTATCCTAGTTGGTACAAGTTCATTATTTTCATTGGAAACTACAGTGACTCCAGATTTCTTTGGAACTACTTGTGTAGGGCTCACCTACTTGCTGTCTGCAATAGGGTAAATAATCCCTACATCTAACAATTTCAGTACCTCCTTCTTTACAACTTCTTTCATATGTGGATTTAGTCTTCGTTGCATCTCCCTAGATGTTTTAGCATTATCCTCCAAATAAATCTTATGAGTGCAAACCAATAGACTAATTCCTTTTATATCAGCTAAGGTCCAACCAATTTCATTTTTATGCTCTCTAAGGAGTTGTAGTAACATACTTTTGTGTGCTGAATTTAATTGAGAAGAAATTATTACCGGATACGTTTCATCATCTCCTAAGAATGCATACTTTAACTCTACCGATAATTGCTTCAAATCAAGTTTGGAGCTTTATCACTAGATGGGATTGGTGGATTGGTTCTTGGTGGAAGCTCCTCAAATTTCTATCTCAACTCTCTCATTTCAAGTACCTGTGAGGAATTCAACAACTCAGTCAAAACAAAAATTTCAGAATTATTCTCATCTATCTCTAACAAAGAAGAATGTTCCAGCAAGCATGCCTCAAGTGGATCAAATAGAGAAGAATCATATACTCTTCTTGGAACAAAAGACTCAATCATGTTAACCTCATGCACATCTTCATTAACATTCCTTGGTTGTTTTCACACATTACAAATATTGAGCTCTAATGTCATATTCCCAAAAGTTAATTTCATCAGACCATTCCTGCAATTAATTAAAGCATTTGAAGTTGCTAGGAATGGTCTACCTAAAATAACAGGAATTTGAGCATTAATATTTAATACAGGTTGAGTGTCCAAAATTATAAAATCTACAGAAAAGTAAAACTTATCAACCTGTACTAAGACATCTTCCACCATACCCCTCGATATTTTTACTGATCGGTCAGCTAATTGAAGTGTAACTGAGGTAGGTTTTAACTCCCCTAACCCTAGTTGCTCATAAACTGAATAAGGGAGCAAGTTCACACTAGCTCCTAAATCCAATAAAGGTTGTTCAATTATGTGGTTGCCTATAACACAAGAAATGGTGGGACAACCTGGATCTTTATATTTTGGTGGAGTCTTGTGTTGTTTGATGGAAGATACCTACTCAGTCAAAAATGCATTCTTTTGCACATTTAATTTTCTTTTAACTATGCATAATTCTTTCAAAACTTTAGCATAAGGAGGTATTTGTTTAATGGCATCCAACAAGGGAATGTTGATTTTTACTTGCTTAAAAATATCTAACATATCATTATGCATATAAGGCTTGGTAGAAGTAAACAATCTCTATGGGAATGGTGCAGGTATAACATACTTCTTAGGCTTATTGATTTCACAGTGATTAATTTTATCACCACTCTGCGTAGGTTTTGAAATCTTTTCAGATTCTTGAATTTTAGAAGGAATAGTTTTATTAATTTCTTTCCCACTACGGAGTGTGGTAATAGACTTTACCTGCTCATGCATAGTATCAGAAGTGCCAATTTTATTCACAAAAATTGACCCTGTGGATTTGGTTGTGGTTGTGCTGGGAACTTACATTTTTCCAGATGGCAAGGGTCAATAGTCAACTTAGTGATTGTACTCTTAATATTTTCAATAGCCTGAGTAGTTTGTCTATTAATATTTTCCTGCTTATTTAGTGTACTCCTGATATCATTTATGGCCTGTGTGGTCTGATTGATAAAATTTTCCTAACTCTGCATCATTTATGACAATGCCTCCTCAAAATTTTTCTTAGGAGGTGAAACATAGGGTGCAACATTGGAGGAATTTTTTTAAGGTGGTTGTGATGCATGCTTTTCTTTCCTCCAACTAAAATTGGGATGATTCTTCCACCCCNTCCTCAAAATTTCTCTTAGGAGGTGGAACATAGGGTGCAAGATTGGAGGAATTTTGTTAAGGTGGTTGTGATGCATGCTTTTCTTTCCTCCAACTAAAATTGGGATGATTCTNGTTTGTCTATTAATATTTTTCTGCTTATTTAGTGTACTCTTGATATCATTTATGGTCTGTGTGGTTTGATTGATAAAATTTTCCTGACTGTGCATCATTTGTGACAATGCTTCCTCAAAATTTCTATTAGAAGATGGAACATAGGGTGCAACATTGGAGGAATTTTATTAAGGTGGTTATGATGCATGCTTTTCATTTCTCCAACTAAAATTGGGATGATTCTTTCACCCCGGGTTGTATGTGTTTGAATAAGGATTATTGTAAGGTTTTGAAAAAGTATTTGCAACATTTGCTTGATCATGCAAGACTTCTTTTAAAACAGGTAATGTTGGACATTCCTTCATAGGATGTCCAGGGATCTCACAAATACTACACACCTCCTCAATAGACACTAGACCCACTTCATTAACCTTTTTGTGCTCCATGACTTCTACCCTCCTAGCTGAGGTGGCAATTCTAGCCCCTAGGTCATCTTTTTTCCTCAGCTGGTATTTACCCCCTATTAGATGATGATGATTGTGTAGTATTACTTTTAGGAGGTTCTTGGGATGTGGTATCCCAAGATTGTGCACTTTCAACTTAATTGATCTAAGTAGTGAAAGGCCTCATTTGGTTCCTTATTCATGAAATCACCATTACACATCATCTCAACAAATTGACGCAACTGTGGGCTCAAACCCTCATAAAAGAAACTTATCACGCGCCAACTCTCATAATTGTGATGTGGACAATATGCAAGAAAATCTTTAAATATTTTCCAACTTTGATAGAGATTTTTAGACTCTTTTTGAGAAAAATTAATTATTTGCCTTTTTAAAGAGTTTGTGCGATGTGTGAAATTTTTTTTTTCAGAAATTATTTTTGTATCTCAGGCTATGTACCTATGGTTCTAGATCTAAGTGAATATAACCAAGTCTTAGATTTTTTCTTTAATGAAAAAGGAAACAATTTTAATCTGATTGTATTCACTGAGACATTCTGATCATAGAACGTAGCGCATACATCCTCAAATTCTCTAATGTGTAAATACGGATTTTCTAAATCTAAGCCAAGAAATTTTGGGAGTAATGTAATCATGCCAGGTTTGAAAATAAAATTTGTGGCATTTAATGGAAAGATAATGCATGAGGGTGCAGTGTGGCGTGCAAGCTGTAAATATTCACGCAAAGTCCTCCCCTGATTAGCATTTAAATTATCCACACCGTTCTCATCATGATTACTTACTCTATCAATATGATCCTCATGTTCGGGAAGATCATTTTACCTATTATTGTTAGGATTAGCAGCCATTGTGGGGGAAGAGTGATTTGAATCAGATGAACCAAATAGATTTTCAGACATAGTATTTAAATATTCTCTTATTAAACGATCACTTAAGTCCCGATGCTAGGAACTCATAAAACAAATAAACAAACTAAATAAATAAAACATAAATCTAAATTAAACAGAAATAAAATATATTGCAATAAAATGACTAAAGTAAATAAAACTTAGAACGACGTTACCGGATCTTCGAAAAATCGCAAATATCAAAAACCTCAAAGATGCGATGGCTCCTTGTCCTTAGACTCCCCGGCAACAGCGCCAAAAACTTGCTACAAATTTAGAATTGATCATCCAAGTGGAGGTTGTTGCGAAATAATATAATACTCAAAAGTCTGAGGTCGAACCATAGGGAATTGTAACAAAAATCAATCACAGAAATACCAAAAAAATTNCCCAAGTGGAGGTTGTTGCGAAATAATATAATACTCGAAAGTCTGAGGTCGAACCACAGGGAATTGTAACAAAAATCAATCACAGAAATACCAAAGAAATTTTGAGAGAACAATTTGTGTAAAAAAATTGTTGAGTTGAAAATATTAATTGGAGATATTTAAACAATATAATAAAAATACTAGAGCATTAGGTACTCTCTTTTAATTTCATGTAATAATGATTAAAGACTCAAATCTTAACTCGAGACACGAATCAGATGTTAGTTGATTCGAGTAACAAATCAAGTAAGAAAATCAAAAGTTATAATCAAAAGATTATTCAGGAACCTGAATAATCATCCAATTATATTATTTTATGAAATAATGATAAATACCTCAAGCGTGGAATAACCAGTTATTTACTCGCAGAAAAATTCAAACAATCGCTGTACATGACATAACGACTCAAGGATTTTTACAGAGTAAAAACTTTGTTAAGAAATCAGAAGTTAAATTAACAAAATATCATAAATCATTAAGCACAGACTCAATAAGAGTACCGTACTTCGTTGAGAGGTTTTTCCCTAGCCCTAACTTAGCCTTCTAGCCAGACATAACGAACTAAAACAAAAATAAAAAGATGGGAAAAAGAATAGAATAATCTCTAAATGAGAACCCCTATTTATATTAATAATAAATCTTAAGTACAGGTTAAAAGTAATTTNAGCCCTAACTTAGCCTTCTAGCCAGACATAACGAACTAAAACAAAAATAAAAAGATAGGAAAAAGAATAGAATAATCTCTAAATGAGAACCCCTATTTATATTAATAATAAATCTTAAGTACATGTTAAAAGTAATTTTTTTCCAAAAAATAAGTCTTGTAAGGTTAAATCTCGTGCATAAAATCTTTGGGATGCGGGTACAAAATTTGTCTAAATTTCAAGCTTAAATTTCACATATTTAGAGGTTGAATCACAAAAATTTTGTGAAATACACTTTTTTAGCCTTTGAAGTCTTCTTTTTAACCCCCCAAAATCAAGTAAATCGGATATCAAATTCAAAAGGTATGACCAAAATACTGAAGACATGTCAAATCCTTTTCTTCTTGGACACTTTCCTAATCCAACTCTAAATGAGTTTTTTTCCAACTTAGACTCTTATAAGAATTAAATTACTGTCATATCTTTAAGTCTTTCNTTCAAAAGGTATGACCAAAATACTGAAGACATGTCAAATCCTTTTCTTCTTGGACAATTTCCTAATCCAACTCTAAATGAGTTTTTTTCCAACTTGGACTCTTATAAGAATTAAATTACTGGCATATCTTTAAGTCTTCCAATCTCAATCTTGACTCTTCAATCCTTATCAGTTATAATTCTTCCTCTAGTGATTGCTTCACTTGCATTATTAATTATTATTTTAAATCAACCAATTTACCTGCAAAATAAACCAAACAACTAGAAAAAATATCAAACTAAAAAATCAAGGAATTTAACACATTTAATCACAAATAATATATAATTAATAAATTATTAAATATAATAAAATAACAATTTTGATAGTTAATCACACCCCTCAACCTGAATATTACTAGTCCCTAATAATACATGGATCCTAAAATCTAAAAACTAAAAACAAAATAACCTGATAAAATAAAACACAAATTCACTTTCGTAGGACTCACAANAAACTAAAAACAAAATAACCTGATAAAATAAAACACAAATTCACTTTCGTAGGACTTACAATTGTATTTAGCATATGCAATAAGCCTTTAAACCCTTAGGTTCCCCCTAGTGGACGAGTATAATCTCGTGAAGGTTTCCAATGATAATATCCACAAACACCACCCATGACCCACATGTCCACCCACGACCCCTATGGGTTGACCCATAACCCACAATCACTCCGACCCATTATTTGTTTATTTATTTTTATTAAATGTATTTTAGTTTTTGTGTTAGTATATGTATCTGCATTTTTGGTGTTAGTTTGTGTGTGTTTTGGTGTATTAGTATGTCTGTGTATGTTTGTATTTTGGTATGCTACTAATGTGTGTGTGTGTGTGTGTGTTTTGATGTACTAATGTGTTTATTAAGAATTTTAATTATTTTATAGGTTAATCGATTTAACTCAACCCGTTATAAACTCAATCCATTATAACACATTTACTACATAAGTCAAAAATGAATTGAATTTATTTTAGTTCAATCCAATTTAACCCAACCCATAACCAACCCAACCCACCCATTTAGAGGTTCAATACTATTTGGGGAAGATGATGAACCATGTTTTATTCTTCCTTTCTAACAAGGGTCATATGTTTCTTAAATTAATAAAAGATCACATTCTTTTTGTAACTATTTTATTTAGTTTAGAATTTCAAACTTTGTAGTTAGTATTGCTTCGAATCTCTTGGGACATTTTCAATTCTTACCTTTTATTAAAATCAAATTTAAATTTGAGTAAAAAAAATATTTAAAAATATTCTATAATCTTGTACTCAAATTCACATAAAATCAAGGAAGATTCAAAATTTTACTTAAATTCAGAAAGACTCAAATATTTATTCAAATCAGGAATTGTCAAATTTTATTTTTTTTTAAAGATTTAATAGTCGTATTTTACTTTCTTTTAAATTTGAATTTCTCCTTCTTTAAATTTGAGTTTGTTCATTAGAGTCTTTTGTTTCAAATCAAGTTTTTTATTCAAAATATTGACTTAAATTTGGGTTAAGGTTTGACGAGTAAATATTAGGTGTAACGATGACACCACATGTGGATAAGGTAAACCCCATTTCTTTTTTGAACAATAGGTGAACTTCACTTGAGTGGTTATTAAATGACATGATATGTTGATTTATAATATGTGAGATTCACCAATAATTTGATTTATTTTTGCAAGCAATGCGATTGGAACTTAATTTATTGACATAATTTGCTAACCTAATTTACTGTGACTTTTGCATTGACTGTAGGCTCCATCAAACATTGAAATTTGGTGTTGATCCAATGATTCTTGTGAAATTATATCATTACGTCAGTAAATTAAGTCAAATTTTTAGGTTTAAATAACATTATTCTATTTTTATTGAATGATGACACTACGTTTCAATAATGACGTAATAGCATTATTATACCCAATATTTTTTTTTAAAAAAAATGCTATACAATCCAAATAAAATCTAAAAACTGTAATTCAAATGCATATTATTCGAGGGATGATATGTATTAGAGTTGTAATTTTTTTGATTTTATTTAGGTTGTGTAATATTACTCTATTTTTTTTCAGATTGAAACAATATTAGGATATAACGACTACATTATGTCTTCATGTTGATATGGTGTAATTATTAAATAATAAAATAATATGTGGACAAGTAATAACTGCATAACAAAAATGGATAATTATTTAATTACGCGGGATTCAGCTGATCACGTGTTATTTTATTACTCAACAATAACATGATTTCTGATTTGACACTACAAAGTGTGTTGTCGACACAAAACGACATTTTGGCTTGTACCCCCGTCTCTCTTGCCTCGGTAAATAACTATAGAAGTTATATTGTCAAATCGAATGAAGTTATGAACCTCAAACTGCCTAATCATTTTTTGCAAGATGTATGATTAATTGTAAAAAATTCTTGGCCATTCACATTGCCAACACATGATATCTCTGATCATCGAGAAAATATTCATTACAATTATGATGCCACGTGATAAAATGATGTAATATCATTAATTAATAATACTAAAACAAATAAACACATAAAATCTACATAAATCAATAACTAACTTGTCATATAAATAAATAACTTTTCACCCTCTTGTCATGTAAGTCTAAGTGAGGTTCACCTTTTTCATTTGAGGTTTTATTGTTGGTAGGTGATATCATGTCATCAATGGTGATGATATCACCGTTGCATTCAATATTTATTCCTAATCACCATATCAGATTACCCAAAAGTCCTGATTTCATTACGTTCTGTTTGATGAAGTTTCTCTAAGATAAGTTTTCAAGTTAATAAATTTTGATTAATACCGAGTTTGATAGGTTGATTTTTAAAACTTTGAGACATTTCAGAAGAGTTTTTAGAGCATGTTATCTAGAGATAGTAGGTTTGATTATTATAATAATATATGAATTTACGTGATAGATATTCTTTGTAGATCATCATACGTATTATAATCTTAGTTCTAATTGAATTTCCTTTTCATATCTATCGGTGAATTTAACTGTCAAAATCAGACTATCGCATAGAAAAACATTACAGACCATGATCAATCATATTAAACCAAAACAAGAAAACATATAATAAATCTAAAATTAGCTAGCTGTCAGGCAACAAAATCTAATCAATATCTATGACAACAACAGCACAACCCCTACAACCATTGAACACAATCACAGGTATCTCAGTTCTTCAACAACCTGTCAGTCAATCATAAATACAAATGGGTCCATTTATCATCACTAGTGACCATAATAGTATGATGAGGAAGAAGAACAAGAGGGGAACTTCTCAAGAGCTTGAAGGACCTCTTTCATAGATGGTCTCTTCTGTGGGACAGGAGATATACAACTAAATCCTAATCTCAAGAGTGCCAACATGGCCTCCTCTTTCCCCTCCATGTCAGCACGAATTGCCACGTCAGCCATCTTCAAAACCCGACTTTTCTCTTCTTCGACCTCTAACGTGGCAATCCCGAGGGCCAATTCATCTGAAACAATGACCTTTCCGGTCAGCAATTCGAGCAACACCACACCGAATGAGTACACATCCCACTTTGGGTTGGGCTTGAGACTCCTAAGAGATTCGGGTGCGTGATAAGGCGACACCCCGAATGAGCTTGGGCTCGGGCTCGGGGTGGGCCCCCCAGACACTGCATCTTGGAAACTGTCACGTGACCCTGTCGACCTCTTGCTACCAAAATTTCGAGCCGATCCTCCGGCTTTGGAACTGATCTCACCCGTTACGAGCCTCTCGAGGCCAAAATCTCCTATTTTGGGCTCCATATCGGGCCCCAATAAGATGTTACTGGGCTTTAAATTTCCATGAACATGCTTCTTGTCATGGATGTAGGTTAGCCCCCTGGCTACGCCTTTTGCTATCCTGAGCCGCACTTCCCAGGGTAAATGACAGGGTGATGCCCCAGCTTTTCCTGAAATAGCAAAATGGGTTATCAGGTCTTTTCTGTGATGCCAAAATACAATAAAGAGTTAAAGACTACAAATNCGTGTGTGTATATATATATACATACACACAGGTAGAGAGAGGGAAACCCTTACCTGGCAACAAAAATTGCTAGTAGCTCCCCACCACTGTAGCACCATCTAGTGGCCACCCTCATCCAAAACGTCACCCCAACACCACTTACAACCAACGTCCACCACCCATAACCACCAACCCTACTTCCCACCAGTGTTCGCCATCCACAACCACCAACACCACAACAAAGCCATCATCGCCAAAACCCAAAAAACTCAAAACCTCAACCCACCTACTCAAGGCACAACCAAACACGTTAAAATCGAAAACTTGTCTCAGCCACCCACTACTTTTAGCCATAAGCATCGTAGAGAGAGAGAGATTTCTTTCAATATTCCAAATCTGAGTTCTTCATAGTCAAAATGGAGTAGAGAGTGTTTTCAAATTTTTGAGAGCTAAGTTTTTTCGATTTTCAAATTTGAGTTCTTTACTCTCGAAGGGAGCGCCATACTGTCCATCAACCACACACACAGAGACAAAGAATCTCAAGTAGTGGGGGGGGGGAGAGGAGAGGTTTGTTTCTAGGTTGTGGACTTGCGGTGCTTGGTGAATTTCACTGGAAGGTGGGTTGTGGTGGTGGAGATTGATTGTTTGGTGGGTTTGTGTTGTGGTTTTGGGGGCAAATTGGGTGGGTTTGTGTGGTGGATTTCACTTGTGGTAGAGGCGACAATTGGTGGTGCATGGTGGTGGTGTTAATGGTGTTAATTGTGTATAAATTAGAATTGAATTTGAGGACAAAATTTAAATTAATGAATGAAATTAACTATAATTAAAGATTTTTGGAGATAAATTACCTTAATTAGTATATTGGTTTAATTTAATTAAATATTTTTGTTAAATTTTGATTATAGTATTATATATGATTTTTGCTTATTTTTGAGTTTATTTTACTTGAATATGATTTTTTTTCTTTGAAAATTGTTGGATAGTCTTTTTACTTGAAAAGTATTAGATAAACTTCTTGCCTACTCAGTATATCAAATGCTAGTCTTTATTGATGAAAAGAATTATGTGAAAATTTTCAGTTGGTGACATGTAATTTTTTTTTTTTTGGATTATTTACAATGTTGGATTATGTTGGGCTTGGACGGGACGGGGGCAAAAATTACAAATTTACTCGCGAATGAATATGAGGATGCAAATTATACTCGTTAACAAGGATGAACCAGGGATGAACGAAATTTTTTTAAGCGGGTACAAGAATAGAGACTACACCCCCACCCCCCACTTCAATCCACTACCATTCTTATTCATAAATGATAAATCTCTCATGAACTGATCCCAAAAATTTACTAAAATTCAAATTTATGAAATCTAAATTTATTAGTTTTGGTGTTTTTTAAATCCCCTTCGACACGAAAAATTTGCATTCCTATCCGTACTAATCCTATGACAAGCGTATCCCCTTCAATATGGATAATTTACATTCCTATTTGTACCGAGGAAAATATNGGATGAACGAAATTTTTTTAAGCGGGTACAAGAATAGAGACTACACCCCCACCCCCACTTCAATCCACTACCATTCTTATTCATAAATGATAAATCTCTCACGAACTGATCTCAAAAATTTACTAAAATTCAAATTTATGAAATCTAAATTTATTAGTTTTGGTGTTTATTAAATCCCCTTCGACACGAAAAAATAATCCTATGACAAGCGTATCCCCTTCAATATGGACAATTTACATTCCTATTTGTATCGAGAAAAATGTNGTTTTGGTGTTTATTAAATCCCCTTCGACACGAAAAAATAATCCTATGACAAGCGTATCCCCTTCAATATGGACAATTTACATTCCTATTTGTACCGAGGAAAATGTTTTTTGAATTTAAAAATTTGATATAATTTGTTGACTTAATGACGTAGTTTTATTGGAATCAATGGATAAATACTAAGTTATAATATTTAATGGAACCTACAATTAATTCAAAGATTATAGTGAATTAGATCAACAAATTAAGTCAATAAATTAAGTGGCAGTAACGCTACTGNGACTTAATGACGTAGTTTTATTGGAATCAATGGATAAATACTAAGTTATAATATTTAATGGAACCTACAATTAATTCAAAGATTATAATGAATTAAATCAATAAATTAAGTTAATAAATTAAGTGGCAGTAACGTTACTGCACTAATCCCTTGACAAGCATATTTTAATAATGGCCAGTAGTGTGGTTCACTAACTTGCGCACTTAGAATGCAGAGAGAGAGAGAGAGAGAGAGAGAGAGAGAGAGAGAGAGAGAGGAACTCACTGTAACGAGCTTTGGCGAGGCTGCCATTGGGAACGAAATCATAGATCACAAGCTTCTCATCAGCACCCCAATAGAACCCACGAATCCTCACCAAATTTGGATGCACCAGCTTCGCAACCACTCGAACCCGGTTCTGAAAATCCCTGAACCTCTCCACACCACTCTCTCCGATCCTCCGAACCGCTAGTGTTGTCCCATCTTCAAGCACAGCTTTGTACATTATACTCGACCCAGTAGCCCCCAGTATATACGCCGAAGCCTTCAACAAAGTCTCAAGTTCAAGCTCTTTCTCACCATCAACAGTCACCAGTGCTCCTGTTTTCTGTTCTTGCTGCATTTGATATTCATGACCCTTTTGAACACCTTCATTTTCTTCGTTTTCTGAGTTTGTAGTTTCTGAAGAATCTTCATTTTCATGTCTTTGCTTTCTCAGACACGTCCATGAACGTAGCCAATTATTGTGTTCTTCAGAACTTGAAGAAGATGCCCAGTCGAAGTCTTTAGCTTCACTAGCTTCCTTCTTTATTGTATCTGCAACGCTCTTCTTCTTTTTCTTTAACTGGTACACGTACAAGAATATGCACCCAAGAATTACAATTCCTGCTGCGTCGCCGACTATGATTCCTACGATTGTGGCTGTTCGAAGACCATTTCGGCCTCCTTGTTGAGACCCATTTGAAGTGGTAGTTGAATTCGTTGTTGGGTTCGATTCTATGGTTTTGGGAATCGCTGCAATTGCCGGCGGTGAGGTCGGTGCGGTGGAGTAGGGAGGGGTTGAAATGGTGGAAGCAATTGGGCATACATTTCTTAGTGGGCTACCACAAAGTTCAGGGTTCCCAGAAAACGATTTGGTGTTTTGATTTTGGAAAAGAGGAGATTCTGGGATTTCGCCGGTGAAATTGTTGAAGGAAAGATCAATGGTGGCCTTTATAGGGATTGTGTTGGCGAATTCCGGTTGAATTTGGCCGGAGAGCCTGTTATACGATAGGTTCAGGTAATGAAGATTGTTGCCTCTGAAATTTGGAGGCAGTGATCCGTTGATCAGATTGGAAGACAGATCTAGAACTTCAACTGAATCAAACCCACTAGGAAGATTACCAAAGAAGTAATTGTTTCTCAAAGAAAGGACAGTAAGATTATGAAGAGTGGTTAGATCTTCCGGAATTGTCCCGGCCAAAGCGTTGTTGGAAAGGTTGAGAAGCTCAAGATTTTTAAGTCCTCCTATAATCTCCGGCAGCTCTCCGGAGATCAAATTGTTGGAAAAATCAAGCATTCGAAGCTCAGAAGCATTGAAAATTGACAAAGGAATAGATCCATTGATTGAATTATTCGAAAGATCGAGGTTTTGTAGGTGTTGAATCGTACCAAAACCGGCCGGAATGGAGCCGTGAAGCTGACAGTCCGGCAGAGATAAGCCGGTGACACGAGCGTTTGTAGTGGACATTCCCGGAGCTCCACATGTGACTCCATTCCATGAACATGGTGTTTCATCATAGTAGCTCCAACTGTCTAACACACCTAGAGGATCACTTAAAACATTCAACTTGAAAGAGAGCAAGAGAATTCCATCTGTGTTGAGCCCAACACATGGGTATAGAAGTAGAACAAATCCAAGAATTCTCCACCATAAATGGAGTCCAAAGCTTTGGAAGGTCATGATGTCTCAAAGTGATCCCACATATCTGTTTCCTAAACTATAGAGAGAGAGAGAGAGATGGGTTTGAACAATAATAACCAAGATTTATAATATATAGTTGTGGAAGTTTGTACAAGTATTGAGAGAAGTGCAGAGAGAAACAGCTCACCCAAAGCCAAACATCTCCACCAATGTGCTTTGTTCAGCCCTTGTAGTTATAAAATAAATATGGCGTACTTAAATAAAATGGTTTAATCCTCTGACCTCTCCCTGTGCTAACGTTGGCAAAAACAAACTATTTCAGTGTATATAATTAATTAATCGTACATTGAGAGGGAATAGCATCTTTGTTNTATGGCGTACTTAAATAAAATGGTTTAATCCTCTGACCTCTCCCTGTGCTAACGTTAGCAAAAACAAACTATTTCAGTGTATATAATTAATTAATCGTACATTGAGAGGGAATAGCATCTTTGTTAGGAGACATACAAGAGGAGTGGGAAGTTGCAGAAACTATTGACTTTAAAAGGGTTGTTCAATTATGGATAGTGTGGGTGTTTTGTAATCTTTTCCAATGGTATCACCATGTGAATAACAGGGATTTATGTAGCTGATTGCATTATATATTTCCATATTTAGTACTTTTGGACGGCTAAGCAATACTTAGTTATAGATCTGCAAGTTCATAAACTATGTTTTTAATTCAGAAAATCAGATCCACAGAAAGTCACAGGATACAAATCTTTTTGTTGATTCGCTTGGGTTTTGTCTCACAGCAGTAATACTCATCACTGATAGAAAGGTAACAAATACAGATCCAAAACTTTTCTAATATATTTTTTATTTTTATTCTTTATAATAGCTCATCTATCAGAAATGGATGAGGGGTATATTTATATCTCATGCGTATTATTTGATTTCTTAATAGATGATACACACAAAAAAAATTAAATAAATAAAGAAAAAATATATTATACAAGATCTCACTCCCACAAATGTCTGTACCCTTAAATTTGTTGCATCTGTACTGCATTCATAAAATGGAAAAAATATTAGATGTAACGGGGATACCACATAACAATAATGATGTGGTATCACCGTTAAACTCATTATTTACTCAATAAACTAAGTAGATGATTAAGTTAAGGGGTGCTTCAATTATGCATAGTTGATGTTTGGTAGGATCCTTCCAACTGAATTCCTTTATGTACCTCTGTAAGACAGCTAAAAATATGGTACAATAATTCGAAATAATGGATTTATGGCAGTTTACTGAAGATCTGCTGGGTTTTTATTTGTTCTTGTGAAGCTGTCCAACAAGTTTGTTTTTTTGATCATTGCCTGTTTTAAAATCTGTATCATTGTGGAAATAATCATAATATTTAGGCACAATTTGTTGTCCTAATTTTTTTTTTTTTGGTCAGGTAAAAGTGGGTGGGGGTGACCGGTAGGTCGTAACCCCCCCCCAAGCGTGAGCACATCCATAAGAGTTCTCTCAACTGCAAAATGTTCGATTTGAGTTATATTTGTTGGCCTAATTAACTCATGTAATTCGTTAAACCTAACTAATATTAGAATCCAAAGTCAACCTAATGGTATAAAATAATTGCATCAACAAATTAGGTTAAAAATTAAGCTCAAGTAGTATAAGCCATTTGAGAAAATGTTAAAAAAAAAAAAAAAAA
>CAUOFW020002591.1:133351-160056 GCA_963454935.2 Ilex paraguariensis
ATGTGATAGTTATTGTATTATGGGAAGGTTCATCTAGAATGTGTTTCATTATTGAGTAGCAATACATGTTGGTGCCGCCCTCTTTTTGATCGTCCCAACGCACACAGCCTATTTATGCTTTGTTAAAATTAGTCTTACTGTATGCCTCGAGTAATTCACCATATATAATGCTGTAATTATGACAGAATTAGTTGAACCTTATCTCACTTCCATAACTAGTGATACCTTCTTCATTTGTGAGCATTTAGAATCTTTATTTAGATCATAGCAATTAGATTAGAGCGAAAGAGAATGGGAAACTCTCCCCGTTTCCTTATTTCTCACATTTTTAAATTGTTTAAAAGAAAAGGCTTGGGTTTCTTCTAATTCCATTGTCTCAATGTGGCCTAAATGCGTACTCACAATCCCATCACTTTTTTATTTACTCTAAATTTAAAATCAATTGAACACTTCTACTTTTGCTAATTCTCGGTTAATTTTTTTTTTTCATACACACAAATTCAGCACAATAATGGAACATTTTTCGGCGATGCTTAGGTGGGAGTAAAACTTGAAATGAAGAAGATATTTGTAAAATTCGCACATCTCACAAAATCACCCCACCACCCCCTCAAAATCATATAATCAGTACTATTATAGTATGTCTAAAATATAAGATATGTAAACTGACAGATCGGAGATTTACACAGCTAAAGAAGATTGATAATTATTCATAGCATCAAAGGCGAAGACAATCTTATACCACGACAACAAAGATAAAGGAAGGAACTTGGCAATAGATGCAGATTACAACGTTAATTAATATGTTTCTTGATCTTGGGAATACTTGGGAGGAATGCTATAACTAATTTAGAGAAAGTTGCTTCTTCCTTATATATACATAGAAATACATAAATTGATGCACATATATCATCATTCATATGGCTAATGTGAGGTGGTAACAGCAGCAACGGTGGAGACCATAGAGTCCACGCCACAGATATTACGACCCCTACAGATTTTGTAGAATCCATTCTCACCCCAGTTTTCTCCCCAAGAGTTCTTTATGATCCAATATGGCTTCTCCTTCATTCTAATAGGAGAATAGCCAGCTGAACCGTACCCGACCAATAACACACCATGGTCCAACCTCTTCGAGCATATGTATGGGCATGAAACTCCCCCGACATATGTCTGCATGAAAACTGCATTGATCGCCACTGCATCCACAAGAAAAGAAACATAACATAAAGATTACTATTGAACAAACACCACTGTAAATTACGATTCCAGTAAAGACAATAGATGTTACACAAACACGATTTTGTCAAAAAAATAATGCATTTTTCAATAAGAATTAAGAAAAAGAAAGAAATATAAGGAAAGGAACTAGACTTTTTTTTTTTGCTCTTTTTTGGGGGTTGGAGGGAGGGGGAGGGGTGGAATTTTCGACTATCAAAACTGTAAACATGCAAAAAAGACGGCATGATTTTCATAATGTAAATTCTATTAAGCACATTCTGCATAGTTGAGAGCTATTCTCCAAGAACATATTACTATTTTTTTTTTCCTGGAATGCTTGGATAAACTCAAGAAATTCCTTCAATTAAAATAACAAAAGCAACAGGGGGTGGGTTTGAGAAGCAGAGAGAGAACTGCATACCTGCAAGCGGACCATTTTTCACAAGATTTGCAGCAATTTGGTCTTCATTAAGGGAGACAACACTGAAGTTAGCCACTTTGGCAGCGATCTTGGTCTTGTCAAATTTGCAGGTTCCACCATCAGTACCGGTGTAAACATAATCTTCTTCTCGCATGAGTCCACCAGCTTTAAGAGTGTACTCAAAGGCACTATTCATCAGCCCACCATTGCACCTCGAGTCACAAGCACCTGCTTCCTCTGGATCACACTCGTGGTCACAATCCACTAGCTGTTGCTCGCTAAGGCTAACCAGCTTCCCTGTAGCGAGATAATTCGCACCTTCCAATGCCCCTGTCGTACTAAACGACCAGCACGACCCACACGAACCCTAATTTGCCAATCAATCAACTAAATTAAACACATATATCCAAAGTCAACCCCTCAGAACCCTTAATCCCCATATTATCAGAATAAATAACAAGCAAGTCCATTATACACATAAATTAATAGTGAGACCTGATTCTTTACGGGCGTGACGGCACCATGGTCTCTCCAATCGAAATCCTCGGGAAGATCACTCGTCGGAAGGATCGGAGCCTGGTTCGCATCCTTCGGAATCTTCAGCTTACGCTTCAATCCGAGGAAATTCCGGCGAAACTCAGCCGGAGTTAGATCGGAGAACTGAGTCACCCCGTGGACCGCCGATGGATCAAGCTTCTGGAGGCGCTTCGCGCGGCGCAGGTTAGCATTGAAGACCGAAAACCTGTAATCGTGCTCCTCCTTTGTAGCATAGCTTTTGCCAAACCTCCTCTTGAAGATCGAAAAATGATGATCGGCGTTCAATAGATGATCGTCGCCGACTACTTGCCGGATTAAGAGATCTTCGGTGGTGTTCACCTCGTCGTCGGCGAACACGAACGACGTCGCGAGAAGGAGAGAGAAAACAAAGAGGAGACCTAATCGGAGAGCCATGGTGTTTGAGGTACAAGACTAAGGCCCAAAATTGAACGGAAGAGATTGGGCAAAAACGAGGGCCAAGACGAAGCGACGGCTTGATCAAGGCGGACAGCGACGACGCCGTCACTTTAACCTCTCCTATTCACTTTTAGGTTGTTTGCTGAAGAAAGAGAAACCCTAACCACTGGATTAAGGTTGTGGTGGACTGGTATAAGGATGGGCAGTCGGTGGACTGGTTTTGTCGCTGGTTTGGTCGGTTTCACTGGGCAACTGATGGCCAGGGTGGTTTCGGCGGTATGGCTGGTAGAGCCATACACTAACCCTACCCCAAACCCTAACCTTGCTCTGATACCAACTTGAAATAATTGTGAGTAAAAGGAGATACTCAAATTAAGAGTAAAACCCCGTATATATAGGCAAAATATAAAAATCATAGTAAGGGTAAAAAAGGGAAAAGAAATCCTAAAGGGAAAAGAAATCCTAATAAACCTAGGAAAGAGAAATCCTAATAAACCTAGACTATCTATACTCCAACATGTACTGTAACTATAAAACGTCATTTAGAATCACGATTCTAAAGTCGTCATTTAAAATGACGATTTTAAAGTCATCATTTAAAATGACGATTTTAACGACGTTATTTAAAATGACAATTTATGTGAATTAAAATCAAATTTATCCTTTCCCAAATTCACAAAAGCCCTAACTCTCTCTCTCTCTCTCAAATTCGAAATCAAAAATCAACCTCTCTGACCCTCTCCAGTCCTCCGACGAAGCCACTCCTCAACGAATAGCATCCCAGGGAAGTTCGCAAAAACCAAGACATAGCAGTGTTCCTCCAACGAAGCCATTCCTTCACTCCTCGACGAATAGCATCCCGGCGAAAGATTTCGAAAAAACGAAGACCATAGTAGTGTTCCCCTCCTTCGACGAGTTCTGGCCATCATCGTTTCTGTCCACAACTCCCTCTCCTCTGACGAGTTCTATCCTAGTGTCCCTCTCCTCTGACTTAGGTACTTTAAGCCTCTTTTCGGCCATGCTCATATTGATTGTATTTATGATATACATTATGAACATGATGCTGCTTTGGTCTTTTGTTTTTGAGCTTAATGAATGGAAGACAATAGTTTTTAATTTACTCACTACTGGCTAGGGCACATTCTTAAAATTTACAACTGGCTAATGAATTTTGTGTGCTAGCAATGAATTTACAACTAGCTACTAATTAGTTCAACATCTACTAATGAATTTTGTTGTTCAATGTAAGACATCTTCAGTTGTCATATATGCTATAAGATATCGCAGACCTCGCAAGTGGAGTGGCTTAGTGAACATCCTCTTCGTTTTCCTTTTTTCCTTTCATTGTGCCTTGGGTGACTGTGCTTGGGGATCCCATGCCAAAGGTGTTCTTATAACCAGTGTTTTTAAGGACCTGGTCCTTATGTCATAGTGACTTATTTCTGATGAAGTGAGAGTCATGAAGAATTTGGTAGTTTAAATATGTGTAAATTTATTAAGTGACAATAGCTTGGAGCAGCCAAGGGAATATTTCGTTGATAAGTGCAAAAAGTACAACAATTGGAAGAAAAAGGCATGGCTTGGTAACATGGTTTAAATACCATCGTACATCTTTTTGTTGATTGAAGGGTTTTTATTCGGCGACAAGTTTTCGACTAAGATGAAGTGTCACACCCCATCTTAGTGTTTTAAGGATAAGACGTGATTAGGTTTTTGATACGCCTGTTTACGTATATATAATCTAAATTAATAAAACACCAAACAATCTCATAGGTGCAACAACACCACCCATCACCTTAGTCGTTAAGTGTGATGGTAAAACTTGTCTTATAACCTGTATCATATATAAAACACTTGTACTAATCGTTTGTTTCTGAGGTTATAGACAGATACAAAATTTCACACCCACACATCATACATCACAAAGTATGTCTGTTAAGTCTGTTTACAAATACATATACTATTAATCTGCTATAATAATCTCTCATTTAACATAGTATACAACCCAACAAATAATTATACAGTCCCTTAACCAATATCATTTACTCATTTAAAACTAAATACATAACGAACAGAATATTATACTAACGTTGTACAAAACTAAACCCTTTTGACAGTAGACTGATCTGTGTCTCCCTCTCTTGTACTTGTAAAGGAGAAACTATAGAGGTGTGAGCTAAACCACGCGCTGAGTGAGTATACATGCCGTATATGAAATGAAAATGATAGTAATACACAAAAGTTGATAAATACTACGTAAATACACGTATCAAACAACAATATCCATCCAATTCCAAAGCATTCACAAGCCACAATACATTCATACTACCCCTCATTGAGTAATCGATCCCACATGGATCTGTGTCTCCTGAACCTCCTGGGAACATTATATTGCTAGCACACCACTGCACGCCCAGTGATTAGGCATCGAGGCTCCTGTCTCAAACAGTGCGCCACATTTTCACAATATACAATACACAATACAAAGTATCATTCAATCATATAAGCACATAACACATAATCTTGGAGAAATGCTATAAAATTATGTCATTTAATAACATGTTATAATAGCATTTTCAAAACACATAAAGATATACACCCACCTCAAATATATCGATCTTTGGCCCTTCGGTTCTATTAGTGGGTCCATCTAGTGTTATTGTATTAGTTTGAATACCGACTGTCTCACCCGTTGTACCTAACACATTGATAATTATAATATCAATATGTTTATCATATTTAATAGTTAATCATACACTAATGCATGCAAAATGATGCACCCAAAGTGCCCCGGTAACTCCGGTTTTCATACTATCCACTCATGTACTGGCACATTAGGTTTAGGGGCCATATTTTCTCCCTAAATCTTTAAAATCATTCACATTAATCACAATTAGGATTAAGTAGGTCAGCCACATTGACCGAGGGCCCATTTTTACACATTTCGACCCAAAATCCTAAAAACTGTACTTCTAACATTTCATACATTTCACACCGGATATTATTTTCATTTGCGTTCGAAATTTACATCATCACATCAAGTATCAATTAAAAATGTAGCATGCAAAATTTTAGGTCATTTGAATTAAAATTCACATATGTAACAATAATATTTAGAAATCAGGGTTTCGATAATATCAGCACTCATTTCCAATTTCTATCGTACTTTTTCTTTTAAAATTACTACATTTAAATTCACATACACATTTAATCAATGTAAAACAACCCCTAATTGAACCTTTAAACCACCCATTTCATTGCCAAAATTTTCGTTTTCAACCTAGCCCACAAAATACTTCCCGAATATCTCAAATGATCATTTCTACACTTTTCGTACACTCGATTGAGTACTTATTTAATACGCCTTCTTAACAGCTCCTAAATTTTATGTAACACCTTTAATAAAATATATTTTGAACTTAAAATAAAATAACCCATTATTTTAACACAAAACAGCCCACTAATTATGTTTAATACACTTAATTTAAACTCACCAAAATATACTTTGAAATTACACTAAAACAGCCCATTAAAATTAACAAAAATAGTCCATGAAAGTAAATTAAAATAACCACTAATTTAAAATAAAACAGTCTCCACATGTACATACATACCAAAATTTATCATACATACCTTCATTTTCTTTGTTTTTACTCTTATTCTTTCTCGGTTTTTTGCTTATGGTTCAAGAGCCACACCAACAAATATTTTTCCTCCTTTCCCTCTTGTTCACTCCCACTACGGTTCCAGTAAGGAACCAGGTACACACACACACACTAAATTCTATATTAAACACACACACACCCTTTTACTCTTTACATTACACACACATACACTTAGCACCCACACACACATGCACTTGACTTTTCCAAAATTACCCACCCATCTCTTACTTTGGCACATATTAGGATGACTCATCCTAATTCACTGACTACACTTGCCTCCCCCAAGTTCTTAAGTGATTCAAAATCAACCTAATACTATTTTCAAAGACAATATTCTACCTAATAAATAATTTCACATGATTGCAATTAGTCCACATAATCATGCTAATATGTATGCAATGCATGATTGGGTCTCACATGAAGCTTATGTTGCTACCATTGCTCGTAGACCTACATGCGACCTGCACTTTTACTTGGGGGCAGTTAGGCCTTTTNCCACATTGACCGAGGGCCCATTTTTACACATTTCGACCCAAAATCCTAAAAACTGTACTTCTAACATTTCATACATTTCACACCGGATATTATTTTCATTTGCGTTCGAAATTTACATCATCACATCAAGTATCAATTAAAAATGTAGCATGCAAAATTTTAGGTCATTTGAATTAAAATTCACATATGTAACAATAATATTTAGAAATCAGGGTTTCGATAATATCAGCACTCATTTCCAATTTCTATCGTACTTTTTCTTTTAAAATTACTACATTTAAATTCACATACACATTTAATCAATGTAAAACAACCCCTAATTGAACCTTTAAACCACCCATTTCATTGCCAAAATTTTCGTTTTCAACCTAGCCCACAAAATACTTCCCGAATATCTCAAATGATCATTTCTACACTTTTCGTACACTCGATTGAGTACTTATTTAATACGCCTTCTTAACAGCTCCTAAATTTTATGTAACACCTTTAATAAAATATATTTTGAACTTAAAATAAAATAACCCATTATTTTAACACAAAACAGCCCACTAATTATGTTTAATACACTTAATTTAAACTCACCAAAATATACTTTGAAATTACACTAAAACAGCCCATTAAAATTAACAAAAATAGTCCATGAAAGTAAATTAAAATAACCACTAATTTAAAATAAAACAGTCTCCACATGTACATACATACCAAAATTTATCATACATACCTTCATTTTCTTTGTTTTTACTCTTATTCTTTCTCGGTTTTTTGCTTATGGTTCAAGAGCCACACCAACAAATATTTTTCCTCCTTTCCCTCTTGTTCACTCCCACTACGGTTCCAGTAAGGAACCAGGTACACACACACACACTAAATTCTATATTAAACACACACACACCCTTTTACTCTTTACATTACACACACATACACTTAGCACCCACACACACATGCACTTGACTTTTCCAAAATTACCCACCCATCTCTTACTTTGGCACATATTAGGATGACTCATCCTAATTCACTGACTACACTTGCCTCCCCCAAGTTCTTAAGTGATTCAAAATCAACCTAATACTATTTTCAAAGACAATATTCTACCTAATAAATAATTTCACATGATTGCAATTAGTCCACATAATCATGCTAATATGTATGCAATGCATGATTGGGTCTCACATGAAGCTTATGTTGCTACCATTGCTCGTAGACCTACATGCGACCTGCACTTTTACTTGGGGGCAGTTAGGCCTTTTCATGGTTATTTTGGGAGATGTGTCTCGCTACTAAGCGGGACGTGAAAGATATTAGCGGTCCACTTATTTTAATTCAGGTAACTGCTTGCATTATTCACTTAGTTGCTTACTTTGATGTTCTTGTAACTGTATATATATAAAAATATTGTACTGTGTATGTAGTTGTGGGCATGAGAGCGACTAATACACATTATTCTACAACATGTGCTACCACGACAACGAGTCGCCCATGGTGCAGCGGCGCACGATGGGGCTGATACAGGGTTAGATGGAGTTGGTGGATGGGGACCCTGCACATGACGTTGTTGATGCGCACGGACTACATAATGGTCCCCTTGGTTATAGGTGCGTAATAAAGATACATTGCAATCTAATGTGTATTTTACGCGTTATTATATATTTATATATTTGTTGAAATGTATAGATGAGATATAATATTTTCGGAGTAGCACACTCCTACCCATTTACTACGTCACTATCAGGACCAGATGCGCGAGGATCAGGTATATTAGCTTAACCATATCTTACGAACTCAGATGTTCATTGTTAAAGTTTGTTAATGTATTGGGTTAATTGCATTGAATTTACATGTGAAGTAAGTGAATGTTGAGATGGTGGGATGTTTATTTATATTTGTTTATGCCTGTCATTGAGTTGGGCGTGTTGTGTACAGGTTGGCAAATTTTGGAAATAGATGAATTTTCAAAAGAAACTTTGCCCAATTTTTTTAAAAATACTTTTACATTTATTAATGATTTCTCACATTTTGTATTGCAGATGATATGGGAGCCATATACTACCGAGGTAATGGGTGGCCTACCAGAGATAGCATTGTTACCGGAGACTTGAGTACCGCACCGATGAATCTGACCGACGCATACATGCAATGGTATCGTCACATCACTCGGCGGCTTGTTAGTCCACCCATCTCTAGGCTTACTGTCAGTTTTCAGCTAGTTGGGAGCATCATAGAGCTGCCGATAATATGTTGTAATGTTTTTGTAGGAAGACACACTTACACGGATATACCACACTACACGTGGTACATATGAGGGCAACTCGGACTAGACATATTGCATGGACACCATTGGGTGTATCACAGATATGAGCACCTCATGTTTGACATCCATTTGTGAGCATCAACGACTTGTCGACGCTTCAATATCAGCAACTGATGTTCTGTCTACATCTGCACAGCCACCTCCTGATCTTCACCATGATTGTTCTACTTCTTTATCTTCACCCACATCGGCACTTACATCAACACCGACACAGTCTCATGCACCCACATAGACTCCAACGCCCACACCGACGGTGGCACCTGCACATATACAGGCACATGCACTTGATACGATACTGACACCGGCAGAGGCACTTGCATCACCATCAGTACTGGCATCAGTTCCTGCACTCACCCTAACACATGCGCCTACACCGCCACCGCCACCGACATCGACACCTACAGCGGCACATGCACCCACGTCGACCCTAGCATCGACACCCACATCAACCCCGACATCCTCCCTGACACTGACTGTAGTTGCGTCCACACCTACACCAACACTCACTTCGACCTGACTGTAGTTGCGTCCACACCGACACCAACTATATTTAAAGTTACACTTTGTCATACACATGTGGATTTTCCTATTTCCACTCCACCACTAGTGGAGTCATCACACACATTCCCTCCTACATCTTCTAGACAACCTCTCTTTCCAGATTCATTGTTAGATTAGGAGGGAGTGACACAAGATGTTGTAGTTGTAGGTGTAGGCCGAGTGCGAGCTGGACCGTGGGTTAGAGGTGGACGATAGTCTCAGGGACAGGGGGCGAGGTCGTGCACAACATACACATTATCACAATGACGTAGGTGTGTCACTGGTTACACAGGTAGCACCATAGGATGTTGAGCAGGAGGTTCACAGACAATCGAAGCGACGTAGGCGACCACCTCCATGTGGGACATAATTTTGATGTATTTGTTGGCTAATTTTATTTTTCTGAATTGTACAAAGTTTTTATTTTGTAAATATATTTTTACATACACAATCATGTTGTTTTATTGCATTCTTCAATCAAGTTGGCACATACATAATCAATATTATACACAACACATTCAACTCACTTCAACATTACACTTCACATGTAAAACTCAACACAACAATAACATTATCTGGAGACAACAATACAAACATATAACTTCTTCACACAAACACTAACAAAACATTTATATACGCAAACACTAACATAACACTTGTTCCCACAACACTAGCATCACTACCTAAAAATTAACGGTTCGATAGACATATCAATTTACTGAGAAAGAACTGTCATGACTTTGACAATACACTGATTATTTTCCTATTACCCATACATTAACAACCCACTTAATCAATGAATTTACTGATGAAATGACAAAAACCTATAAATGCACTTCAAGACATGTGTTGTATTGAATACACATATCTCCCAACAACTGAGCATATAAATACAACACTGTCTTAAAGTGATAAGTTACTGCTTTGTCATAATGCTGAAAAAGAAAAAAGTGACTACTCATGACTACTTAATGTGAAGTGTTAAAGTGACTAAACCCTAAATGAGTTTCATCATATAATATGCTCAAATGACTAAACCCTGAATGAGTTTCACCATACCATGTGGTGAAGTGACTAAACCTTGAACGTGTTTCAACATACTATGTGCTGAACTAACTTAACACCGAATGAGTTTCTGCATACCATGTGTTGAAGTGACAACACACATTTGATTAAGGGCAAAAACTGAAATAACCTTACACTAGTCTGATGAATGACTAAACCATAAACGACATATGATAACTACACTGTCTTACTATTGACTAATGTGACATGTTTAACACACTCGGATTGAGACACTACTTTTTAAACACCTTATTCGTGGTTGATATGACAAACACAACATTATGTTTACATCAAATTTTTCTACGAGATTTAACAATCGTAGACATGAACGGGTTTAGTTGTTACAAGAGCAAAACAATGATTACAAGAATGAGAGATTTTTCGATCCAAAAGAGTATTATGCTGGAGTACGACGAGAGTAAATTTTTTGTGCTAAAGAATCAGATGAATAATTCACACAACTAAGAGAACTTGACATACCATTGCCCCATAGACGATTACTAACAATGCAACACAATAAATATGATTATGAATCAACAGTAAAACAAGTTCAAAGAGAGAATAATAAAATACTGGTTCATAGGTCTCACTATTATATGCTCCAACAAGTAAAAGATATAATGAGAATTGTACATGGACAAGAGTTGACACCAGTTAAGCAAAAAAATATATTGTCTAATGCACAATACTTGTTAGATGATTATATGTCTGATGAAATTTGACAAAGTTTGCAATTGTTCATGATGCTAATAGCAAGCCTTTCTAACTAGTGTTGTGTCAAGTAATGTCAGTTCTTTGTATTTGAATTGTTATGTAATTACTTTTTCATTGTGAACTCATTTCATTGTTTTAACAATGTAGTCAGTCTATTATGAAGTCATGTTAGTCCTTTTGTCATTCACGAGTTATTCATTATTTTATCAGTGTGAAATTATATCATTATTTTATCTGTGTCAAGTCATGTTAGTTGTACCCAGTAATTGTCATGTCAAATTTATATATAATTGCATTTCGTGTCTATATAAATCATCCTTATTAATTGTGTATATCATAACCCAAAAAATGTCTACATGCACATCTACGAGACAATTCAGTCAAACTACCAAAGGTTCTTCATCATGAAATAAACAACAAAGTTCATCTTCACCTAATGAACGTCAACGCTCAACTAGCCGAGCAGCATCGTCGAACGTAGTTTGCTCAATTGAATCCTACACAAATTTTACCGATGTAACTTGGTATCAACAAAAGCGCGAGTTCCGTAATGAACCCATCGACCCCTATCACTCATTCAGTCAAGTTAGATAAGTATTTGTTGGGTCTGTGATCAACCATCCGCCTCCGAGTGTTCGTATTGAACCCACGCCAAGATGATGACAGTTATATGACAAACGTTGTGAGCTTGAAGTATACTATCGTTGACATGGATTAATGGTACCGAAGGCACTTTCAACTGATATATATATGATCCACAAAACTTTACCAACCATAATGAGATCACAACAAGGCTTGAATGTAAAAATGATCAGATGCAGCGTAGACTTGATCATTTGTATGCAATCGAGCATGCAAAAATTGAGCATTTCGATCCTGATTATGCTGAGATTCAAAATTTACAAGATCCGTTACTTGTTTCAGATACAAAAATTTTTGATTTTTTCGATTTAAGTGATGGTGCGTCTGACACTTTTATTCCATCGAGTTTATGTGTACTCGACAACTGCTTCAACTTTAATATTGTAAACTCAAGCACAGGTTAAGCGAAGTAATATATTTCTTGAAAGACTGAGGTCGAATCATTAGAGAATTGGGAAATAGCAGCAATTACACTAATACTATAATAATCTTGTAACAATGATTTGTGTAAAAGAATATTGAATTGAGAAATTTGATTGAACTAATTAATACAGTATAACAAAAATACTAGAGCATTAGGTACTCCCTCTCAAATTCATACATTAATAATTAAGATTTAATTTTTAACCCTAGACAAGAATCAAATGTCGGTTGATTCAAGTTATCAAATTTAGTAATAAAACCACAAGAATATCATTATTTGTAATCAAAGGATTATTCAAGAATCTGAATAATCATCCAATTATAATATCTTGTGAAATAATGATAATCAATTTAAGCGTAGAATAACCAGTTATTTGACTCGTAGAAAAATTCAGGTAATCAATGTACATGACACAATGATTCAAAAATTTTTACAGAGTAAAAACTTTACTAGAAGATCAAAAGTTGGATTAACAAAATATCACATATCATGAAGTTCAAAAGTCAATAACATTACCATATTTCATTGAGAGGTCCTCTCCTAGCCTTAGCTAAACTTTTTAGACATACATGATAAACTAAAATCGAAAATAAAAAAAAATAAAAAAGGACTCCAAACAAAAGGTACTTTTACAAAGTCTTCAACTTCTATTTATAAGATTAATGAGGAGAACATTGAATTGCACTGGGATTCTGCTCTGGCGTTGGCAGACTAATGACACACATCTGGATGCATGTTTCTTTCTGTCTAGACGCGTCTTCCAATAACTTCTCCTTTCAGCTTTTACCTTTCCGCCTCTTGCGTTCAGACGCATAACCTTCAACCATCCAGACACGTATTCTAGTGTGTGCCTTCTTAGCTATGCTTCCCTCCTTACTCTAATTCTTCCATTCTTGAGCCTTTTTAATTTAACCTTTATTAGCATAGCACCAATTCTTGAATAAATTCTCATATTTATCAAACTTTCATAAACAAATAATTGATCTTTTCCAATAACTAATATAAATATTAAACCATAATCAACAACCCTCTATGTTGTTTTCTACGTCAACCACAATATAGATACACTATATTTCTTAAAGTGTCATGTAATAAAATTATTTTATTTTAATGTATAAATATCTTTTTCCATATTTTGAAGTTTTGCACATTTTTTGTAGGTCAACTCTCAATGTTTGATGAACTTATAACATAAAATTGGAATGAATAATTTTTTAACGTATAAAAAACAAATTTCTCAAAATTAGTCACAAAATTCGTGTACTACACATACAAACAATATTTTAAGCATTTTTTTGGTAATGTATTGCACTGAATTAATTAATTTTTTTAGTTTATAACTTGATTTTTTAGTAGCTTTCAAAGTTTATAAATTTATGTGCGAAACATGCTTTAATAATATATTTTTTAGTTAAAACAAAACAGTACTAAACAAAAAAAAGGCTATATCATCAAAATAATAAACAAACACATCATTTGCGTGATTAAAAAAAATAGTGGGTTTTTTAGAGTTTTTAGTTGCATTTATTTTGGTTTTTAAGGATTTTATTTATTTTATATTTTTTAGGATTTATAACATTTTTATTTTTTTATTAATTTTTTGGACATTTTTGAAAACGTCACTTAGAATGACGTTTTTAAAAACATCATTTTAAGTGACGTTTTTTAGATTTGTTTTTTAACTGCCGCTATGTTTGTCGTTTCAAATTCACTTTGTTTAACTTTATTCCTATTGATGCCTTTAAAAACGTTATTAGGTATGATTTTTTCAATAAAAAAATTTCAATTTGAAATCGTCATTTCAAATGACGTTTTTAAGTGAGAAGACGTCATTTCAAATGACTTTTAAAAAAAGATTAGATTTGATAAATAAGTTTAAAACTGACCGAGTTGGGGAATAAAGATTTATGGGGCTGGGTTTGGAAAAAACCTCCAAGTTACCACTCCTAGATAGATATAGAGGTGTATCATGTCTGTCATGATCTATATAATTTCATGCATAGTTGTGTTTCGTATTGTGCCTAACTGGATGCCTTAAGTAGGCACGACATGGCTCATGATCAGCATTAGACACTATGTGCTAAGTTCGTCCCATGAGGTATGGGTCGTGTCCATATGATTCTTCATGCTAGTGTATTAGTTATGCCTAGAGTATTTATACATAAATTGAATACATTAGATTACAAAATTAAGCCTCAAAATATTTGTTATATATATAATTAGGGTTTTGAAAAATGGCCGTTACGTAACGGTATTGTTGAGCGTTACATCCCGTTATGTAGCTGTAATGGTTATTGCAGTTGAACGACCCTTAATTTGCTACCAGAAAACTAGAAAATTAAAGAACAGATGAAAGGAGAATCACAGAGATGTGTAAAATCATATATAAGCCAAGTTTATTCCTGTTCATGATGGGCCACGCCCGAGCTTATGCTTGGAAAATGTAGGGCCATAACTAACAGTCCGTAGGCCCATTATTACACAGGAGTGAAGCTCGTACATGGCGGACATGTCTTCTGATGGAGTTTCTCACTCCACATCAGTCAATTCAGGAGATGGAACATGAAGGACATACTAGAGACTAATTAACCCGGGGGGATATGGGTTTCTTAAAGACATTGTTAGAGCTATTTGTGTAATTGCAGAGATGTTGACCCTGAGATATAGTCTCATGCTAGCTTGTCCAACGCCGAACCTGACAAACGTATTAATATACGCGATTTGTCTGTAATTACACACATTATGAATTTGCATAATGATCTCAAGTCCAAAGTTAAGTGTTTCATACGATTATAGGGTATTAACAAGAAAAACCTAATGGTGTATATTTCCAACTCTCCAACATGGAAATTAATTATAAAGCAAGGTGGAATCCTGCTTTTAGTTTAATGGAAGCTTTAGGTGACTAGTCAAAACTTGGGCCTACTCCGAAAGCTTCTCTCAGCTGTAACTGCACGTGGTTTGCCGCGTCTTAGTACATTTACTTGGCCTTCAAATAAGAAAAAGGGAAAGGGAGGGGGTAGGGGTACGGATGCAAGCTACGCACATGGAAGTCAGAAATGCACTTGCTCAGCTTCGATAATTGGTGTCCAACCCCTGAAGAAGAAGACACCATTTGGTCCTTTCTATGTTCTTGTAATATGAGAAACTCAGGTTCAAAAAGTTATACTTGATGGATTCAGATGGATGAAGGATGGAGATCACGTACCAAATTCAAGTGATGGAACAAAAGAGAAAAATCAATGGAGCGTGATTATAATGAGCATCAATTGTTACTTTTTCAAAGCCCTCATGGACGCGTATTTATATGCCCGAGACATCCATTCAGATGAGTGGACGTAAAATTTGGTAAGGTTGTGATTGTTAACAGATTGACAACTTTTTCTAAAGTTACATTAATGGCTTAAATTTGTTCTCATTCTCTCTCTCTCATGCATGGAAAATAACTAGAGCATCCATTCATGACTTAGACGTACAACTATGATCACTCAATTGATGGGTCAGCATACTGATTAATTTGAAAATCATTCGGCCAAATCCTTGGGTGATGTTCAATTATTCTCAAAGAGCATTGCTTTGTCCCCTTCAAGCAAAGAAGTTGGCAACGTGCTTCCTTGTTTTACTCTGAAATATGTCTCGGGTTCTGTCATAAAATGGGAGAAGCATGTGGTATTAGAGTGTAATCTGATTGGTTTTCAATAAATTTTTTTGGATGGTTCTCAGATGAAGCCAAGAGCTGAATATCAATGGGTGAGTCCCAAAGTCAGTAACAAAGCTTAATTAGTCTGATTTCTCTTAATCCTTCAAAAAAAGTGACATTACATTAATGTTACTTTGACTTGGCTGACAAAGTGAAGAGAGTGCATGACGTTTCCTCCACGACACCCATGAGATATTCTTGAATCTGATCCATAAGACCTTGTTTTATTTGTTATGTATATTGCTTATGTGACATTTATGTTCTTGCAACTGCCCGAAAAAGTTCGTCATAAAAGACAATTAATGCAGATGAAAGCAGACAGTTAATATCCCTAAATGTATATGGTCAATCTAATTGTCTTTAATCTCCAAACAATGGTGTACTCTCCCCCCAATGTTCGTCAGATCACTCGTAGTACATTATTATTAGCTCGTTCTTTTAGATTTGTTCAAAAAAATTTAAGACCCCCACCTGAATTCTTGGATTCGTCTCTATTCTTAAATCAGTCCACCTTGCACTTGGCACCATATCCACTCAGCACCGCTCCTCTTTCACCTTTATAAACATGGTGGTTCCACATTTGGTGTTTCTAATTAGTCCAAGCTTCTAACAGTATATTGATCTCGTTACACTAAAATGGCCACTACAGTATGTTTGGATTAATTTTAGGAAAAAAAAGGGAAGTCGGTTTCCTTATTAATGTTTCGTTTGGTATGATGAAAAAATCGAAGGATGGAAAATTGGAAGGGATAAATAAAACATCATGTTTTGTACGAAAAAAAAATAGGAAAGATGAAAAAATGAATGAATGAGCTTTCTTTTTAACTCACCAAAATCAATCCCTCTAAAATTAGAAAGAATGTGGATGAAAAGTTAATTATTTGTATTGAAATGTATCTTATTTATCTACTAGGGATACCCGTGCCTGAAGGCATAGTGCAACTAAAAAAAATCGAACATTAAATTTGAACGTGAAACAACCAAGCATTAAACTCGGACACAACCTAAACTGAAAGCCTAAACTTACTTCCTAATAGTTTGTGATCTGTACATCAATTTCATGTGTCTGAAGGCACTGTATATAATTCTTAAACACAAAATAATCAAACAATAAATACAAACATACATTATGCACCCTTCAATGTTCAATTTTTAATGTCACGACTTTAGTGACACAAAAAGGGTCAAAATGTGGTTACTTTATAAGAAATTTTTAATTTTTTTGGAGAATATAATGCCACAAATATATCAACCGGTCTACAAAACTTATATATTTTATAATCATAATCAAATCATGCATTATGCACACTGAATACAAAAAAAAACATCATAATATTAACCATTGTCTGCACGTCATAAACCTATAGTTGTGCCTAAACATATAGTACCATTGCAAAATAAATCCATAGTTGTGCCTAAACATAAATAAGATTAAAGAATGACCACAAACATAATTACAAAATGGGTTATTCTTTAATCTAATTCATCAAAATGCAGATTATCTGCATGTCATTGTATGTAATCTCTCTCTATCACAGCCTTGAATGTCATTGTATCAATTCAAATCTGCATCTTCTAACGGGGGGAATGTACAACAATCTAACATTTGCAAAACAGTTAAATTTAGTACACGACAGGGATTTTAATATTATAAACTTGAAAATAAAAAATAAACTATATCAAATAAATTTAATTACCTTATTCAAACAACCCCATCAAAAAAGATGGGTTGCATTTATTCTTTTTAACTCCTGCACTTCTTCATTCCAATTCTATAGATGAAATAAAATGTTTAATTAATAAAATAACATTTCAAAATGTTTGCAATCAATAGAAATAAACTTTCAAGTAATTTATACCATTTCGTCCTTGTAGAATACAGACTATTATAACAAAACTTTAGGGTACACAATATTTGTCGTGCAGTTCGACCCATCTTCAGGGAGAAGGACGTGTAAACGATCAGAAAATGTACATCTAGATAGTGCCACATATAGATGTCCATGACTAAAGACTAGTGTTCGCAAATCAACTACAACAAATTTTAACAGATTGTCCTTGAGACTTATTAATTGTCATAACATATGTTAATCGGATAAGAAATTGACGTCTAGTCATTTGAAAGGACAATTCAAAACTTGTCGGTGTCAAAGATATTCTTGGAATGAAGACCAAGTTATCAGATTTATCTCCATTTAATATTCTATCTTCAATTACACGCATACAACATCTGATTACCATCAATTGCGTCCCATTACAAAGACTATCTTTCAGTGCAATGTTTCTCAACAATATTATTGGACAACCCACTTTCAGCTCTAACAGGAAAGGTGGAAAACCTGAAGGATTCAAAGATTTCAAATACTCATTAGGAAATCAATTTGAGACGATTCGATCAATTTTATCAGCGTCTGACATTTTGTCTGCAGCTAAATTTGTAACTGTCTCTCCGAGGCAAATTTGCAATGCTAAGACATTTATAGCATTGACATCGTCATCACGGGCAAAAAGTATCACGCGTTCAGTTAGAAATTTTGGGGTCATTGTACCAACCACTTCTAATCGTGGAAAAATATTGTAAATCAATTCGTGGAGATTGTTACATTTGTGTATTGTTGATGGAAGTTCTATAATTTCTCGTGGATTGGTGCCAACCTAAAAATAATAAAATAAAATTAGTGAATAATCAAAATCAATATATTCAATATATATTCACAAAATTAGATATCAATGAAATGTTACCTCCATTAAGAAATTTACAAAATTTACATTTTCAACATCTGTTCTATTCAAACGCATGTTTAAATTTAAGGTGAAAACATGTATATCCCTCCATAACATAGACTGTCTCAATGAAACACCCACAAATTGCTCATGAACTCCCCTTGGAATAACTGGCAAGATTTGCCGAAAGTCTCCACCAAGAACGACAGTGATACCCCCAAATAAATTTTTACTGTCACAAATATCCTGTAGTGTATCATCTACTGCCTCAACACAAAATCCAGATTGTATAGGAACTTCATCTCATATTATGAGTTTTGTTTTTCTGAACAATTCAGCGTGCATAGATTGCTTGGCAAATCCACAAATCAAATTCTCAAGCACTTCTAAAGGAATACAAAATGTTGAATGTGCGGTGCGGCCTCCAACTAATAATAATGATGCAATACTGGAAGAAGCCACAACAACAACATGTCCAAGACTACGCAATTTAGTAGCAACTATATTGTAAATAAATGTCTTTCCTGTTCTGACCCCCCCATTCAAGAAGAATGTAGTTCCCTTATTGTCAAATACGGACGAAGTGATTGCAGCATAAGTAGTGCGTTGTGCATCATTAAGGCTATCAATATCAATTTTTGAAATTGTTTGTTGCACTTCATTCTGGAGTTTTTGATGTTCAAATAATAATCTGTACCAACAATTACATTTCAGTTCTCAATTGGTTGCGGCATAGGCGAAAAATCAATTAAACCCTTGCCTGACTCATGGAGAAGTTGATTCATCAAATATAATCCATAATTTTCTATTTGATCTTGAGTTGGACTCACAATGTCAAAAATCGTACGAATCTTGTGTGGAAGGTCATCACATATCTGCTTTGAAAATTGATTCCATAATGTAAGTGGATAAAGTGGAGAGCATTCTATAAGAATTATACTATACAATCTCCTCAATTGATATCCCGTATTCATAATTGAAGCCTCTTGAAGGCATTGTATCCATTCTTCATCATCTTCTAAAAGTCCCCTTGCAACACATGCTAATTTGAACATCTCGTAATCAATATTATTGACCATGCGTAAGGAATCAAATGATATTGGTCATTTAACAACATTGAGTAAAAGACGGAGATAAAATCATTCACCTGAATTAGAGCTAGCAAAGTATATTCTACCAATTGCAAATCCTCTTTGTCTTGGTGTCCACATCTTCGTTGTCTTATTCCAAATAAATTTCTGGGAAAATTCTTGATAAGTTAATGCGCGTGCAGATTCATTGGAACCACAACACGGTAAAAAACCAGTCAGAGTTGTATCTTCTTGTCTTGTTTTAGAAAGTATTGTATCAAACGGTTGTGCTAGATTAAAGACAACACGGTGCATACCAGGCAAATGAAGTGTCAATCGTACAACCGTTGGAATCTCTTCATGCATCGGATTACCAAATAATCGCCAAGTAGCTTCCAGTGGTCCAATATACCTTGCGTCAAGATATTGTTGAATCTCATTTATTCCTCTCAGCACCATGGTTGTGCGATCATGACCTTTTATAGATATACTTATGAATATATTTCACTATGAATATAAATACAATGTTTAAAAAGTTAACTACAATGTAATACCACTTGGCACGAAATACTTACCGTTCCCTTGTCAGAAGAGATTGCTATTCCTTTTCCTTTACTCTTTGCATTTGCTGATATGACTACTCTTTCCTTTGCCTTTTAGATAGTAAGCATAGATAAATGAAATCATTATATAGAAAACAAAAAGTCTAATATATAAACAAAATGATGTGTCATGACACTACCTTAGAAATGAGGATGCAATTGAGTTCGTGTTCATCGCGAATCACAACACCAATATTGCTTTTCTTGAGCAATTGAACCTATACATGAATATGTATTTAACAGGTAAATTAACACAAACTATATGATGAAAAATTATTAAGAATAGGAGTGAAATAAAGCTCATCTTACAGTTTGCTCCAAGTCGTCATCAATCTGTAAAAAGATGCGTAAAAATAAAATGAAATAAATATGTGAATATTTTGCGGTGCCAAAAAAATAGAAGAGGTTTAAACTCACATGATTTTCGAAAATGGTGAGATCTTTCATTTTTCATTGTTGTGAGTTAGCAAAGGTGGCTAGTACACTATGATGACTACAAATATAAGAAATAAAGTATATCAAAAAATTAAAAATATTCATTAAATACACATATTCATTTTGTTGTAAAATTGCTAAAAACACATAATATACCCAAAAATGCATACTAATTGACATACAATCTCTATAATATATCAAAACCCTATAAAAACCTATTTCATATTATTCAACATTCATCAAATCAAGATACTAAAAAATCAAATTAATTTTATTTAATAACTAAAATGGGAGAGAAAGACGTCTAGGGATAACACAAATACTTTAGGGAGGCACAACCTTAATATTTTGGTAGAGATACAACCTAAATGAGTTGAGTAATGAAAAAACTGAAACCGTATATTTAACATATTTACCAAATCAAGTTTAATGAATAAAAATGAATTGGTTGAAAAGAAAAGAAAAAGACAAAATAAACATAAAAAAGTTGTAAAACTGTTGGATGATTGAGCACCCAATCAAAAAGGATTTGGAAAGCATTCCACAACTTTTTATATTGTTCAGTTAAATACTTGAGGAGGAGCTTATGTACACATACTCACGATTATTTTTAGGGTAGCAGTAAAGGTTGGGTTCTACTTTCTATCCTATATGCAAGTTCTCGGAGGATTTCAAGAATTTAACAATACATACACAATGACCAAAAAAAGAAAAGAACAAACCCAGCAAAAAGGCAGCCTTTTTCCTCATGCCGTTTTCTAACATCCATATATCCAACTACCAAGAAATTGACAAAAAGAAGAGAATGGAGTATTGGTTTTAGGTCCACTTTGCCAATAGAAAAGCCACAACTTCAGAATTTATATACCGGAAGTCAAGGGCTTGCTTCTTGCTTAAGAATTCACAGACATGCCTCACCCAATATTTTATGCCTGTACATATAGGCCTCACCCCAATTTTAAAAATAAAGGTAAGCTTTGTTTTAAATCCATCTCACTCAAATAAAAAATAAAAATAAAAATGATCAGTGCTCTCTTGAAATGAAGCTTTATTCAAATCTGGTTCATCCAAATCTTGTTGCTATTGATGTGTGAGATTGGGAACCTGAGGATTCCTTCTATTTTTGGATACATTTTATGGGTTTGGATGTCTGATATTGAGTTATAATATGTGAGAAAAAGTGTATGTTGTAAGTTGACTGAATGAATGAAAACGTTAGCTGATGAATGAGTTTATGCTTTGTTTAACTGCTTTTTATATAAGTAGTTATTGTAAGAATCTGTTATAAGTTTATGCATAGAATTAGCTTATAGTAGAGGGGGTTGAACTTGATGAATGACTACAAATAATGGGACAAACCCATTGTTTGACTAAGAACCATTTATATGGTGCATGTGTGAGCTAAATAAGTAATCATTCACTACTTGTTCTGGTTTTTTCACCTATGAAAAGCTNTACAAATAATGGGACAAACCCATTGTTTGACTAAGAACCATTTATATGGTGCATGTCTGAGCTAAATAAGTAATCATTCACTACTTGTTCTGGTTTTTTCACCCATGAAAAGTTTGCGCCACATAATATTTGAAAGAGAATGCAAATACCAACGCAATGGTCCCCAACATAATAACATGAATAACAAACAATAAGCAAAATACAAAGGACTTGCTAAGTTGAATAACAGTAAGCAAAAACATGAATAACAATCATATGAAGTATAAGATATGATATCAAAAGTATACTCACATAGAAGAGTTGTATGAGCCCAAGACGTAAGAAGGTCTTTAGAGTAAGGTGACTGCAAAAAGTGATTAAAGTAATCAAAATGTCCCATGTATGAACTAACAAAGGATAAAACTATAGTAATAAGAATATCCCGTGGATTAGCAAAGTAAAATTCAGGACATGAGGATATTTAAAGTTGTGACATGCAACAGAACGAAAAGCAACATCTGTTTGTGATGTATAAATGCAATTAGGCAGGAGGATGGCTTCAAACATAACCTGTAATCACAAAAGATATAAAGATAACCCCTAAAAGTAGAAAAAATAGAGAGAAACTATCATTTCACTTTTCCTTTTTGAGCCTTTCATTATTGAATTTCTAAGCATATAGTACGAAAACTTACTGAAGTGTCAATTGAAAAATAATTTTTGATGCCACCCTTGCGCTAAGGGCTGCCCAGCCCAGCAAGCAACCAATAGAAAAATGTCAAATAAATATTACATGCAAGAAGATTTATGTAGAGATAAGAGTGACAAAGAGTTTGCTTTTAACTTGACAGTGATGTGAATGGATGAGTTGAATGGATTCTTTGATTTGGTAGTAAACTATACAGTTGAGACATAATCTTGAGTTTTGGCTGTACTGAAAAAAATTGTCTATCATGTGTCACTGTTGGCATTGTATTTTTTGATTTGATTGAATAAAGACACATGTTAATTGTTGTTATCAAGCATGACATGATTAAGGATTAAATTTTTGTTTCAATAATTTTAGAAACAAAAACGTTTTGATAATGTTTAAGAAAGAGGATGGAGGGTTAGATATTGTTTATGTTTGCCTCAATAAAGTATTCAAAACTTATATCCTAAATCCTAAATCAAAAACTCCGATAATGTAGATTTTGTATTATTAGGGGATTATTGATGGGATTAGAGTGCTCTCGGTGATCAAGAGGTTAAGTGTTACCCCTTAGCCATTGGCAGCATTTGGTCGGGTAGCCTCGCCCAAAGGCTCCTATGTCGTAGTCAAAATGGCAGAAGTCTCATGCATGACTGAGGGAGGTTGTCTATGCACATGGGTATGTGGGCACAACTTAGTATGTAAGCAAGAAAGGGGGTGACTTGAATTATGGGGCGATACTAGCTTGAATAATGAGCCATGGGCTGGGCCATGGTTAGGCACGAAAGCAATGCAATTCGGATGCTGATGACTACTGGCACATGCACAACATGTGAGGAAGTTTGACACGTGACCTATAGATGGTGGCAATTCTGGGCAGTTTTTTGGCAAGTATAGAGCATGTGGGATCTCTATCAGATTCAGACAAACATGCAGAGAAGTCTGCAGACACTAGTTATAACTTTCCTGTCATCCAATCACAGCAGACCTTTAGTAGCATTTGAATTATAGGCATGTGCCTAGGCGGTTGGACTTGTAATCGTCACCCTGAACATTATAAATAGACTGAGTTACTTTATTAAGAAAGAAAGGTTTGACTGTTGCCTGTAAATTCTGTGTGTTTTGTCTTTNTAGTAGCATTTGAATTATAGGCATGTGCCTAGGCGGTTGGACTTGTAATCGTCACCTTGAACATTATAAATAGACTGAGTTACTTTATTAAGAAAGAAAGGTTTGACTGTTGCCTGTAAATTCTGTGTGTTTTGTCTTTGTGTCTGATTAATGTCTCTTATCTGTTCTATGTGCATTCTGTGTACATTATGAGTGTTTGGCTAAGACTAAGTATGAGATCTTAGTGCCATCACGAGACAGAAAATTAGTGAGAAAATTAACCCTATGACATTAAGGGTGGTGACAGCACGGCAACCAAACGATTCTGGTTGAGAAAGTGAACGGCGAAGATCGAAGATGGCACACACTTGAGACAAGTGGGGCCCACCATGACCATCTCATTGACCAATCGATGTTGAGGAATCCCACTTTATTGATAGGGTCCATTTGTTTAGCGGGAGAATGATAAAAAATATAAGAAAATTTTTTATGTGTTTGGTTAGCATGAAATTAAGAATGATGAAAAAAATAATTTTCTTTCATGCTTGAATTTTCTCACAACTAACCAACTTTTTTTTTGTAAGAAAGTTGTGATTTATATCTAACTTTCCATTTTACCCTTATTTTTTTAAAAATATTTTATTGGTTATTAATTTAAAAAAATATTGGTATGAATTTCATTAACAATATAATTTGGTACAAAGACCTTCGTATGAGTGTTTGTTATAGAATTAGGTTACAAGCCACTTATTTAAAATTTTATAACTTTCAATTATAATACATATNAAAAAATATTGGTATGAATTTCATTAACAATATAATTTGGTACAAAGACCTTCGTATGAGTGTTTGTTATAGAATTAGGTTACAAGCCACTTATTTAAAATTTTTTAACTTTCAATTATAATACATATTTTTTTCTTCTTTAAGTTGATTTAATATAATTAAGGATAATTTAGATAATTAGAAAAATTTTATTGTAATTTTACTTTCTTTCAAACATTAGAATAAATTTTTTTTTAAACTTTCTTGAAATGTTTTCATCCTAATCAAATACATGCATGAAAATATATTTTATATCATTTTTTTTTTCAATTCATTTTCTATCATTTTTATTTTTCATCGTTCTTTTCTTTCTAACCAAATGGACTCGTTCTTTTCTTTCTAACCAAATGGAATNTATTTTATATCATTTTTTTTTTCAATTCATTTTCTATCATTTTTATTTTTCATCGTCTTTTTCTTTCTAACCAAATGGACTCGTATAGAAGTTGGGTACCAACCAAACATCAGCCATTACATGGATTATGAGTACAGGCCCCAAGTCATGGACCAGTCCAATAAACCACTAACCCAGTATGTGTCCTACTATCCAGGCACACAACTTCCTTAAATTGGATCTCGTTATGTGGATTTTGTATTCCATTTTCGATTTGTCACCAGCATAAAATTCGTTAGATTCTAATTAGTTGTCTAGCCCACCCCTCTATGTTTAGTAAGAAAAAAAAATAAAATGATATAAAGTTGAAAGAATGAAAAATTTGACGGATAAATAAAATATCATATTTACTAAAGAAAAAAAATAAAAAACATAGAAAAATTGATGGATTAAATTTCTTTTTAGCTTAGCAAAATCAATTCCTTTAAATTGAGAGAAAAAGTGAATGAAAAGTTAATTATGTGTGTTAAAATATATATTATTTATCTATACATCATTATATATATATATATAATGGTAAAATATGTATTTATATTTTTAATAAGAAATAAAAAATTAAAAAAATATTTTTTCATCTTATCAAACACAAAAAGTCATTTTTTTGTACTTTTCATCCTCCTCACCAAACACAAAAGGAGGAAAGGAGGATTCTCTTGAAGGATGAAAAATATATTATTCTTTTCTATCGTATCATTTTTTCATCCACTCTATCAAAGGGAATATAACACTCATTTGTAGTTCGGCTTTCGGTAGTTTGGGGGTGCTGCCTATAGAGTAATGATGTCTTTAAAATCTAACACGAATAGCATACGAATGGTGCTTTGAAATTTCTTCTCTTCCAACTAAAGTGTAGTGTAAATAATAATAGACTAAGTTCAAATCTTAATAATTCTTTAAAGTCAGGTCATAAAAAATTTATCTTTCATGAATATCTGAATTCAAATATGAATGACTTGCTTTTGTCTGGACAAAAAATAGATTAATCGATATACGCGTAAATTAATTCAGACATTTTTTACCATTAAAAAAAAATTGTTCTCTTCAAGATTTGAAAACTTAGTTGCATTGGAAAAAAAATAATTTGATTCCACAGACTTCACAAATCCGAGGCATTTTGATTGATTTGTTCTCTAGCTTTCATTTCACATAAAGGAAGAAGAGTATTTGGAACACTATTATCTTTCATGGCAAACCTTTGTAGCTATGTTCCATTTGTGTGCATAAACTTTTGAATCGAAGCTATGTTATGTGTCATCTTTTTTTTTTCTTTT
>CAUOFW020002591.1:160517-174496 GCA_963454935.2 Ilex paraguariensis
CCCCCCAACCCGCAAAACAACAAAAACACCCGCCCTTTTGAATTGCTTATTCACCCATATTCACCCATATTCGTGAGAAAATCTATATAATAAAACAAGAGTGTATTTAAATTTTATCTCAATTATATTTTTTTTCTCAAAATTATTACAAATCACTTATCTCACTCATCACCCCTTTGTTAGACTCAAACGTCAAATCGCATCTCTTATTTTTATCATATGTTTAATAATTTATATATTTCTTCCCTAAAAATATCACATAACTTATTTCTATTATATATTTAATCATTTAATATTTGATTAATTTATAGTTAATGTATTTTGAAAAAAATTAATATAATGAAATCGATTTTTTAGACACTCGAATTTTATATTTTATCATGTCTTCAGGCACAGGTTATGACTAGTTATTTAATATGTCTGAATAATTCTTGTTGACTGGGACAATTTCCTTCCATCTTCTTGGCATCAAATATCAAGCTGCAGTTTCCTTTGACACTGAAAGTTGAAGCAAATGTTTTCTTAATAGGAAATCCTCCCAATCATGTATCTTTTAGGAGAATTTTTTGTGTGGGTTTAACACACCACATGGTTAAGGGTAGTTCAAGTGGTAATAAGGATGAACTGTAAACTTAAACGTTATGAGTTCAAATTTTGACAATTCTTTAAATGATGTCATGCGAAATTTATCTTTTATGAACACTCTAATTAAGAAGTGGATGGTCTGTCTATGACCGGACTAGAAAGGGAATTAGTCGAGGTGCACGTAAATTGACCTTGACACCCCTAACCCAACTGAACCAAAAAAAAAAAAAATTCAAGAGTGGACCAAGACTATTTGAAGCCTAAAGCGACTACTACAAATGAGACTTTTTATTTTTAATATTAATAATTTTTTATTTAAAAATTATTTTTTTATATTAAAAGTAGTCTAATCTTTATTGTAATAATCAATCTTAGGAAAGATTTTATCAATTTTAATTTTAAACAACCATAATCTATTGATTTTAATTTNATTTGAAGCCTAAAGCGACTACTACAAATGAGACTTTTTATTTTTAATATTAATAAATTTTTATTTAAAATTTATTTTTTTAGATTAAAAGTAGTCTAATCTTTATTGTAATAATCAATCTTAAGAAAGATTTTATCAATTTTAATTTTAAACAACCATAATCTATTGATTTTAATGTTTAAGTTTAATAAAAAAAATATTTTGATTTATTTTTCATAATAGAAATAAAAAAAAATTGTAACACAACCAAAAAAAAAAAAATTTGTATTTACTTGAGACTGAGTGAGAGGGACGATCTTAGTTTACTAGAGAGAAAGAGGATGATTACAAATGAATTATGTGTTTTGGTTGACTAGTTAAAATTATTTTTTTTACCATTAACTTTTTTTTATTTTTTTCTAAAAAATTTATTTTAGTATATTTTTAATATTATGGATTGGGTTCATGAGCTCAAACTACTCAAATTTATTTTTGATTGAGATTAAATTTTCATAGGGCTTTTTTTAAGGCCTAAAATTTTATGGTTTTAAAATTTTTGATTTGGACTAACTATAAACCTAAAAAATTTAGTGTCTTTTTAAAATATGGTGCCTAAAGATAAGGCTTTGTTGGCCTTGTGATAGGGGCGGCCCTAAAAAAACACACGGCATGGTATTGTCGATATGGTGTAAATCACCAATAAAATATTGTACATTCTCAATGAATGAATATTACCTATCATTTTGTTAGAATTGTTATTTTTAAAAAAGTAGACTTGTGTGTACCAAACTTGATTTTGTGACAACTTCTAATTGCATGTGCAATCCTCATAACAATGTTACCTGCTCTGTTAAACCCATTAGAACTTTTCTCACTTTTTTGATTTTATGGTTGCATCTCAAACTTTACATGTACATTGTTCTTCACAAATCATACGCATCAATTAAACTCGAATTTAATACGATTAGAGGGATTCAAACTTGACATAAATTTACACCTCGCCCTTTATTTGACCATTGAACTAGCCCATGAAAGTTAGCAAACAATATATTTACTTTCAATTATTATTGGTTTTGTTATTCGGTCAATATAGGGATAGCCATTCAAGTTTTCAAAAACAATAATAAGCCAATCTCAATGATGAAGAAAATAAAAAAAAATTATAAATTTTATGCATTCCACGGGATTGAGGGGCTAGTGATTTCATAATATTATCTTAGCTACACATACCTTTTTGTAAATGCTTCTGATAAGGGTCTGGGTGAAAAAATAAATAAAGATTAAAAAATTCCTCCAAATTTAAAGGAAAAAATTGACCCCTACCCCTGAATAATTTTACCCATAAGATAGATAGAATGTCTTCTAAACCGAAGTCTCAAACTAAAGTCATCAGTGACCTCTCTTTCCAAAGCCATTATTTCAAAGAAATGAGACCCACAAAGATCCCAATCATTGCTCGACCATAATCCACAAACGGACAAGAAAAGAACCAGTCTAATAGTTAGACCCAAAGGAACCTGACCCATACTGTCATCATATATATTCCATTCACACCAGTCCACGGCCCACATGACCAAACCCACCGTCCAAAAACTAACAATCAACGACATTATTAAGACAAAATTCGGTTGGTTTAGTATGTAAGAACTCAATATTTGAATTTGAGTCTCCACACGTACGATAGTTTGGAGAATTAAACTTAATTTTCAATGGCTAGTGCATACAGTAGGAACTTAGCTTTGGCAACACTTTGCAAATAATTGTGTTGTGCTGATGAATAATGCTTCCGATTCCGAACAAATATATAAAGTAGACTTATAGATATCTATTAAAAAAGAAAATGGGAATAGAAAACAGCAGAGAATAAGACAATGGATTATGCGGTTAGTAGATTTAAACATAGACTAATACTATTTAAACTTAAAAATCTGACATAATGATGTGACTTTATAGTTATTATTGAATCAACATTAAATTCCAATGTTTGATGGAGTTTATAGTGAATTTAAAGGTCGCAATAAATTAGATCAATAAATTATGTCTCAATAACATTACACTTAAACATATGTTCAATTGTACTAAAACAATGGGGGAACAAAAATAAGTGTGAATTTTCCTTTGTTTCTAATGTACATCAATAATAGAAGAGATTGGACTAAAAAATCTGAACATTTGCTGACCTAATAACTTGCTAGTGACATGAACCAATAATATTGTTGTAATATGTTATGTTGAGTTTTTGTCATTTTAAAATAATATTGTCTTAAAATTTGTCCATGTCATGCCGTGTCAAGTTTGTACCTAAGCCTTGTCTGATTTGTTGGTGTTGAATGTAGCGGTGTTTACACCGATTCATTCGTTTAACGGATCTAGCGAGTCTACATACTTACCATTCAAATCCATTAAAATTAAAGATAAATCTAAATTTATTAATTAGTTATCAATTTCCAATCTGGTCGTGTCTAAATTTGCCAGCATTGCATTATCCTAATAGTAGCGCTAGAAGTCCAGATTTCTCTCCTCATTGTCCGGNAATTTCCAATCTGGTCGTGTCTAAATTTGCCAGCATTGCATTATCCTAATAGTAGCTGCTAGAAGTCCAGATTTCGCTCCTCATTGTCCAGNAAATCCATTAAAATTAAAGATAAATCTAAATTTATTAATTAGTTATCAATTTCCAATCTGGTCGTGTCTAAATTTGCCAGCATTGCATTATCCTAATAGTAGCGCTAGAAGTCCAGATTTCTCTCCTCATTGTCCGGAAATGATTTTATTTTTAAAGAAATAACCTAAATATAGATAATAATAGTTTTCAAATTTGGACAAATAAATTCAGCATATTCGGACAAGATCCAAGTTGGGGGCAAAACATTTTGCCGACAGCAAATATTTACAAGTTTGGACAACAGATAAGAGATAAGGGATGGTGTATTTCTAATGACAAGNTAGTTTTCAAATTTGGACAAATAAATTCAGCATATTCGGACAAGATCCAAGTTGGGGGCAAAACATTTTGCCGACATCAAATATTTACAAGTTTGGACAACAGATAAGAGATAAGGGATGGTGTATTTCTAATGACAGGGATATCGGAGAAGGCTATGGTACCAAAATCTTCAAAACTTGGTCCGCAATCGTTAATTGGGTTGTTTATGGTCATTGATCATAAAAAATAGTAAAAAAATGAAAGTAAAAATTGAGACCAAGTCCTCCTTAAGGGATTTGTAATAACTTGAATCTGTCATAGAAACTTATTTGACGATAAATTTATTTTTTATCTTAATAATAAATAGTTAAGTTCACTATTTTTTTTAAAACTCCAAAATGTCCTTCTTATAATGTTTCAATAGTATTAGACCTTAATTTTGTTTCCTATTCTTTACCCCTTAATTTTACCATTAATTCATGCTTATAAGATTTGACCATAAAATTTAAAATTCAAATTCATGATCCACATTATTCTAGTTGTTCCCCAATAATTCTAAGTTTTTTCTTTTTCCACCGTGAATGAACGAAGATGATGTCGTCGAAGCTCCAAGAGTTCTTTATGTCCATGCATCTTTGCCTCTATCAATGCACCTAGTTTCCCTACCACCATCAACAACGGGTACTCCCCCGAACAAAACTCTAACCAAAGTTTAAATTTCTCCTCCTCCTACAATAGCAATAATAGTCACGACTCCTCTTCAACTCGATCTCTTAAATACTCTCGTCACTTCTCACCCTCATCCCAATTTCCACTTCTTATAATAGATTGATCATTCAAAACTATTGTTTCTAGCTGGTTGTTTGTGTATCTAGTTTGTTGATTGGCGAGATTTCAATTTATGTCTCGATTTAGTTAGTTGTGTATTTTTGTAAAAGAAGATGACGTTGTACCGGCATAATTTTTTTCCATGTTACTATTTTTGTTTTATTGTTCTTGTGCATGTTACTACATTTTTTTATGTTATTATTTTTTATTGAACATGTTACTATTTTTTTATATAAGCATATTACCGTTAATATTGAGTGTTACTATTTTTACAAAAATTTCAATATTACTATTTTTTGTTGAGTATGTTACTATTATTTTTTTTCAAACATTAATATACAATATTACTATTTTTTACTTTTGAATGTTACTATGTTTTTGTGTTTAAATGATATTATTTTTTGTGTTTAAATTGTACTATTTTTTGTATTTGAATGTTACTATTTTTTATTGAATATGTTATTATTGTTATTTTTTCAAATATTAATATACAATATTACTATTTTTTTACTTTTGAATGATACTATTTTTTTTCTTGTTTTTGAATGTTAATATATATATGGATACACATAGATGTGAAAAAAAAAATTAATGTTAGTCAAACTTATAAAATTTAGAAATTTTTAGTTTTTAATTTTTCTTCACCTTTAAAGGGAAGAGATAGTTTGATAAAATTAACAAAAATCGAACTTCATAACAAATAAATTTCCTTGGCGGACTTAAATCCAAATAAGTCCATATAGGGGGACAGACCGCCAAATTTTTCTAAAATAAAATGACTTGCCTTGTTCTATGTTTTGAGAGGTCGGCAAACGAGCAAGAAAAAAGGGGCAGACATTACATTTCATACAAATATTTCTGATCCGTTAGTTGGTCTTCCTCTCAAATTCCATTTTTTCATCAGTTGGTAGGATGAATTCTAAGGTTCCTTATTCCGATTGTAAAATAGAATGGAAGAAGAGGGCTTTAGAAGGTGATGGTGTGTAAACATGATTGAGCAGACTGTGTATACTAATAGATTTGAGCTGAGCTATAAGGCTCTTGGAAACGATGAGATAATTTAGAAGTTCGGCTAATCCATTCTTTAACTGAGTCTCTTACTCTTGGGAACTATATTGAAGATTATGAAGGGGTTACACAGTCTTCTTGGTACAGTCTTTTGTTTCCTGCCTTGTAATAAGGACATTGTACAGTATTTATAGTTTAGTTCCTAGTTCTATGGGGTCTGGGGCGAGATCTTTTCCTCCCTCCTGTAACGTTCTACTTGATTTCAGGCGATGGTTAAGGTGGTTGAAATTCTTGCATCTAGATTGGCATTTACAGCCGTTAAGGGGACGTCTAATGGTTGCTAGTTGTTTTCTACTCTTGTTCGCTGAGGTGCAAATCAAGGGAGCTCGAGTTCTAAACCTCCGAGCTTGAGCTTTTTTGGCTGAGCTCCCATCCTGACCTCGATGTCTAAGCTCAAACTTAGAATTTTTCTAGATATCATCAGTTTTCACCCAATCCCTGGTCAAAGTGAACTTGACCAAAAGCTAAGCTGAGGCCAGGTTGAGATAGTACCTCGATTCGCGCGTGATGGGACTCCATTCTGATAGTTTTGTCTAATGTGCAATCATTCATTCCTTGTTTCTCGTGCATGTCTCATTTTTCGAAGACCCATGTTCATTAAACTTTAAATGCTCCAGCGGCGAGGAAAACCACTTNGTGCATGTCTCATTTTTCGAAGACCCATGTTCATTAAACTTTAAATGCTCCAGCGGCGAGGAAAACCACTTTACTTCTCCTTTCGACTTCTCTCAGGCTTTGCTCTCTTGAAAATCCAAGCGCAGGTTGAGCAAAATAAAATATTTCTCAAAAAATTGAGGTCAAACCCTTAGGGAATTGGGAAACAGCAGCAATCACACTAATACTATAACAAACTTGTGAAGACAATTTGTGTAAAANTCCAATATATCAATGAATATATATTAACATTTCATTTCTAACAACAATTCGCAAGTATATTATTATATAACATATGCTAATAACACACTTAATTCTCAAGGTATAAAATAAACACATAACATGTAATACCCAATTTCCATGAATCACATTGAGTCAAATTCACATACCCAATTCAAGATAAAATTTACTCTATCCAATTCCAATACCCATTTCATTATTGGGTATAAACACATAAAATTGGGTATAAACACATAAAATTAGGTATAAACACATAAAATTGCGTAAACACCCTACANTCCAATTCCAATACCCATTTCATTATTGGGTATAAACACATAAAATTGGGTATAAACACATAAAATTAGGTATAAACACATAAAATTGCGTAAACACCCTACAGATTTGGCGGTAACGCCATCCGGTAAACAACTGTACCCACTCTCTCAAGTACTTCGAAGGGCTCTTTGAACCTCAGTGACAACTTTCCCCGTTTTTTGAACCTGATAAGTCCCCTCCTAGGCATCACCTTCAAGAAGACGTGATNGAACCTCAGTGACAACTTTCCCCGTTTTTTGAACCTGATAAGTCCCCTCCTAGGCATCACCTTCAAGAAGACGTGATCACCCACCTCAAACTCCAGAGGTCGTTGCTATATGTCGGTTCTGAGCCGTGAGAAGACGCTTCCGTATTTGGTCCACCTTCTCCGAGGTGTCTCTGATCAAATCTGGACCCGTAGAGGGTCTTTCTCCTACCTCCGTCCAACATACCAGAGAAAGATGAGGCCTCCCATAAAGTGCCTCGTAGGGTACCATCTGAATGCTCGCTTAATGACTGTTGTTGTAGGCGAATTCCACTAAAGGTAAATTCTCCTTCCAGCTACCCTTGAGATCTAGGACACATGCTCGTAGTATGTCCTCTAATATTTGGATGGTCCTCTCTGACTGACCGTCAGTCTGTGGATGAAATGTTGTACTCATCGTTAATTGAGTCCCCATGACCCGTTGGAAGCTCTCCCAAAAATGGGCTGTGAACCTGGGATCCTGATCTGATACAATAGATACGAGCACCCCATGCAACCTAACAATCTTCTGTATATACAATCCGCAGAATTCCTCCAGTTTGAAGGTCATCCGCACCGCCAAAAAGTGTGCCGACTTCGTAAGTCGGTCTATTATCACCNCCTAACAATCTTCTGTATATACAATCCGCAGAATTCCTCCAGTTTGAAGGTCATCCGCACCGCCAAAAAGTGTGCCGACTTCGTAAGTCGGTCTATTATCACCCATACCGCGTCGTGTCCCCGCGGTGTCCATGACAAGTGGGTCACAAAATCCATCGTGATATGCTCCCACTTCCACTCAGCTACCTCCAAGGGCTGGAGTAACCCCACTGGCCTTTGGTTCTCAGTCTTAATTTGCTGACACGTGAGACATCGTCTGACAAAATCCCCAACGTGTCTCTTCATCTCGCTCCAATAGTATTGGTGCTTCAACTTTAATATTAAAAACCCAAGCGCAATTTGAGCAAAGTAATATATTACTTGGAAGACCGAGGTCGAACCCTCAAGGAATTGTAACAAGAAAGCAATCACACAAATACCAAATTAAAATTAAAAAAAATAAATGATTTGTTTAGAGAGTTATTGAGTGGAGAAAATTGATTTAAATAAATAAAACAGTAATAGAAATACTAGAGCATCAGGTACTCTCTTTCAATTTCATACAATAATGATTAATGACTCAAAACTTAACTTGGAACAAGAATCAGATGTCGGTAGATTTGAATAACAAATCAAGTAAGAAAACCAAAAGTTATAATCAAAAGATTATTTAGGAACTTGAATAATCATCCAATTATATTATTTTATGAAATAATGATAATTACCTCAAGCATGGAATAACCAGTTATTTACTCGCAGGAAAATTCAAGCAATCGATGTACATGACATAATAACTCAAGGATTTTTACAGAGCAAAAACTTTGCTGTAAGATCAAAAGTTAAATTAACAAAATATCATAAATCATTAAACTCAGAATCAATAACATTACCGTACTTTATTAAGAGGTTCTCCTCTAGCCCTAGCTTAGCCTTCTAGCCAGACATGATAAACTAAAACTAGAAAAGAAAAGATGGGAAAAGAATCATCAAATAAATCCTAGATGAGAACCCTTATTTATACTAAAAATAAATCCTAAGTATAGGTAGAAGCTATAAGGTTGTCTTGAAAGGAATTCCTTTCCAAAGAGAAGTTTTCTAAGGTTAAATCCTGTGCATAAAATCTTTGGGGCACACTTACAAAATTTGTCCAGATTTTGAGGTTGGATTTCGCATATTTAGAGGATGATTTACGAAAGTTTCCTGAAATACACTTTTGTAGCCCTTGGAGTATTATTTTAAATCCCCAAAAATCAAGTAAATCGGATATCAGAGTCAAAAGTTATGACCAGAATACTGAAGACGTGTCAAATCCTTATTCTTTTAGGATACTTTCCTAATCCAACTTTAAATAATTTTTCTTCCATCTTGGACTCTTAGAAGGATTAAATTGATGTCATGTCTTCAAGTCTTCCTATCTCAATATTGACTCTTTAATCCTTATCAAATGCGATTCTTCCTCTAGTGATTGATTCACTTGCATTATCTATTATTACTTTAAATTAACCAATTTACCTGCAAAATAAACCAAACAACTAGAAAAAGTATCAAACTAAAAAATCAAGAAATTCAACACATTTAATCACAAATAATATGAAATTAACCAATCATTAAATATAATAAAATAGTAATTTTGATGGTTAATCACACTCCCCAACCTGAATATTACTAGTCCCTAATAATACATAGATCCTAAAATCTTAAAACTAAAAAAAAAAACTAAATAATCTAATAAAATAAAAAATAAATCCACTTTCGTAGGCCTCACGATTGTATTTAGCATATGCAATAAGCCTTTAAACCCCTAGGTTCCCCCTAGTGGACGAGTATAGTCTCGTGAGGGTTTTCAGAGATGATACCCACAAACATCACCCTGTGATCAAGTATCTGAATAATAATTTTATAACACAAATTGCTACCACAATATAAAAATTCAGAGTTACAAACCTTTTAATAAGCACATGCAAAGTAAAATATAGAACTTTACGCTATATAAATGTATGCACTTATCATGTTTCCATATAAACTCGTGTGTAGTGTGAATTAACTATACCAAATTAGCAATTTATCCAGTAATCACCTCTACAACTATCAACTATTTGTCTCAATGCCAAATCTCACTAGATAATTCACTCATAAAAGATTCTCTCAGATTATAGTGACTATTCACTCAAATATCACATGTGAGAAGAAGATATTTAAATCAAAACAAAATAATGGTCACATGTTCATTAAAAAAAATGTAATTCAAAAGAAAAGGATTTGACATAGTCTCATGAAAGGAAATCAACACATAATATATAAATAATCACCATTCTCTTCCTTATTCACACGAGTCATGTATCTGTCAATACACTCTTGAGATCATATAGGACTTTATCTAAGGTTGTAATGGGGCCTTGGGATTAAGGTTTTGAAACTAAGGATATTCAGGAATTCAAATGACTATCCCGAAAGAATATGCACATTACACAACCAATTTTATTTCCATGACCTTTCACTCTTCACCCTTTAGAAGCACAATTTACAATACTTGCTCATATATATTTTTTTTCCTTTTCAAACACATGCTTGCTATTTTTCTCTTTTTTTTTTCCAATTTTCTTTTTCACAGCTAGACATATTGTCTTTCTTTCTTTCTTCTCAACTTTTTTTTTTTCAGCAAGACAATTAAATGTATATATATATATATATATACAGATATTCACAATTATGCAGAACTCTCTTTTTTTATCATCTTTTCTCAACCAACATATCCCAAATTACATAAAAAAATAAAAAGCTCAATCTCGGGATAACCAAGGGTAAATGATATTATTTTTTTTTCATTTGCTTGGTTATTATATGTTGGGTAATAAAAAATAAAATAAAATTTTATTTCAAAGCTCAATCATGGCTTCTAGGGATAATAGTATTCAAAAAATAAGGCTTAGCCTCAAATAATATCAAAGATAGCCTAAAATTATATCTCAAGAGCTTTTGATACCACACTCCCCATGCAAATAATTTAAAGTCAAACAATCATTCATAATATTGGTGTTGACCAAAGTAAAAATAATGAGACTATTGAAAGAGATTAGTTGAAAACATATTTTTTATTGAGTAAATGTAAATAACCCTCCAAAAAAAGATTGGATCAAAACTCATCAGGGTTTTTATACACCTCCACTATATGTTTCAAGTTCTCAAGGTAAAATAGCTAACAAATTTTCAACTTGGTAAATTCTAAAGTGCACAAATTGTGAATTTTTATAAGAACATGATATGAGATACAAAAATATAGAATAAAGTTCTATGTGATACTTAAACAATTGCAAATTTGAAGCTAAATGAATTATTTCTATATTGTGGTGTCAATTTATGAATAAAAATGTTATCTAAATATTTAATAACCAACAAATTTTTTTTTTTAGCAAAGTAAATAAATTAAAAAAAACATAAACTAGGAATTTTCACAACACAAAACATACTCATACCCTCTAACCTAAATCTAACATTGTCCTCAATGTAAAAATAAACACCTAAATGCTCAATAAAAATAATGAATAAAAATCAAAGGGATAGGAATACCTGGTGCTGCAACAACTCTAAAACCTAAAAATAAAAGACTTAACAAAAATAAGCAAAATGTTAAATAAAAGAAAATGTTATACAACAATTGTGTTGATTGTTAGAGATGAATCATTCATATCAAGGATCCACCAACCCAATGGATTCCACTTCAACTATACCGTCCTCCAAAAATGGCTTCAATCGTTGTCCATTGACTTTAAAGGTGTTCCCATTATTGGGATTTTCAATCTCTACTATTCCATATGGAAAAATTCCTTTAACAATATACGGGTCACTCCATCTAGTTCGAAGTTTTCCTTTGAAGATATATAGTCTAGAATTATATAAAAGAACTTTTTGTGAAGGTGTAAAAGTTTTACGCAAAATATTTTTATCATGGAACACCTTCATTCGTTCTTTGTTAATCCTAGAGTTCTCATAAGCTTCATTCCGAATCTCCTCAAGCTTATTTAACTGTAATTTTCGTAAGATACCAACTTTGTCAAAACTAAAATTAAACATCTTAATGGCCCAATATGCCTTATGTTCTAATTCCACAGGTAAGTGACAAGCTTTTTCATACATCAATCTATATGGAGACATGCCAATTGGGGTTTTGTAAGCAGTACGGTATGCCCATAACGCATCGATTAGTCATAATGACCAATCTTTACGATCAGGGTTAACTGTTTTTTTCCAAAATATAAGAAATTTTCCGATTAGCTAGCTCTGCTTGACCACTTGTCTGTGGGTGATAGGGGGTTGCAACTTTATGTGTTACTCCATATTTTTTCATTAAATTTTCAAAAGGTTTATTACAAAAGTACAATCCCCCATCACTGATAATGGCTCGAGGTATACCAAATCTGGAAAAAATATTCTCTTTTAGAAATTTCAAAATAACTTTATGATCATTTGTCCGACATGGTATAGCTTCGACCCAATAAGAGACATAATCTACGCCCACTAAAATGTACATATATCCAAAAGATGGGGGAAAATATCCCATGAAATCTATGCCCCAACAGTTAAAAATTTCTATTATCAAAATTAGATTTAGAGGCATCATATTTCTACGAGTTAATCCCCCTAGTCTTTGACATCGTTCACACATCTTAAAAAAATTATAAGCATCTTTAAAAATTGTTGGCCAATAAAATCCACATTGTAAAACCTTTGCAGCTGTCTTTTTCATAGAAAAGTGGCCTCCACATGCTCCCGAATGACAAAATGATAAAATGTTACTTACCTCATCATCGGGCACACATCTCTGGATAATCTGATCTGAACAGTATTTGAAAAGATATGGGTCATCCCAAAAAAAATTTCTTACTTCAACTAGAAATTTCCTTTTATCCAAAGCAGTCCAAACCGGTGGCATATTACCTGTAATAAGAAAATTCATAATGTCAGCAAACCACGGTGTTGAAGAAACTGCCAACAACTATTTATCAGGGAAAGTGTCCTTGATCGGCATTGTCTCAATTGACACATCACTCACAAGTCTAGACAAGTGGTCTGCAACTACATTTTCTACTCCTTTTTTATCTTTGATTGTTATGTCAAATTCTTGGAGTAAGAGGATCCACCTAAGCAGTCTTGGTTTAGCACCTTTTTTAGTTAATAAATATTTAAGAGCTGCATGATCTGTGAAAATAATAATAGGGGATCCTATTAAATATGACCTAAACTTGTCTAAGGCAAATATTATTGCTAGTAATTCTTTTTCTGTAGTAGAATAGTTTATCTGTGCATTGTTTAAAGTTCTACTAGCATAGTAAATAACATGTGACTTTTTCTCATTTCTCTGCCCTAAAACTGCCCCTACAGCATAATCACTAGCATCACACATAATTTCAAAGGGAAGACTCCAATTTGGAGGTTGCATAATTGGAGCAGTGATGAGCATGCCCTTCAGCTTATCAAAAGCCTCTTGGCATGACTTATCCCACTCAAAAGGTGTGTCTTTTCCTAGGAGATAACGAAGTGGTCTAGATATAGAACTAAAATCTTTTATAAATCTCCTATAGAAACCAGCATGACCCAAGAAAGATCTAACATCCTTAAGGGTTTTAGGGGTAGGTAAATTAGCAATTAATTCAATTTTAGCTCTATCTACCTGAATTCCCTCAGAAGAGACAATGTGACCGAGAACAATTCCCTTTCTAACCATGAAGTGACATTTTTCCCAATTAAGCATAAGGTTATTTTCTTCACATTGTATAAGCACTTTCTCAAGATTTGACAAACAGTCATTATAGGAATTACCAAAAATAGTAAAATCATCCATAAAAACTTCAAGAAAACGTTCAACCATGTCACTAAAAATACTTAGCATGCACCTTTGAAAGGTCGCAGGTGCATTGCAAAGTCCAAAGGGCATCCTTAGATATGCAAAAGTACCAAAAGGACAAGTAAATGTGGTCTTCTCTTGGTCTTCTAAGGCAATTTCAATTTTGTTATATTCTGAATAACCATCTAAAAAATAATAGTACATATGTGATGCTACCCTTTCTAAAATTTGATCCATAAAAGGTAAAGGGAAGTGATCTTTCCTAGTCACAGAATTTAATTTTCTG